>SKCR01005983.1:0-54139 GCA_019454045.1 Zanthoxylum bungeanum | reverse complement strand
TTCTTATGCGAAAGTTATGCTTCAAATACCACAGGCAATCCGGAATAGAACATCATAGAATTTCTTATCGGAATTTCAAAGAATTTACCAATTTTCCTCAAAGTCATTCCATGAGTGTATTTGTGTCCCAACATAATTTATATTATGTTACCTTCATCCATTCCCCCCTTAAATAGGATTCGTCCTCGAATCCTCTTTAAACTTGAGATATTACAATATGTTACAGAGTTCATGAATTCTTTCTAAACCATCAGCTTAAACTGAATTTATACACGTAACCATCTTTATTTCCATATGCTAAGACTCTTACTTTACAGTAAACTAACTCACGTTAACCGGGTTCACTATAACTTGGTGACTAAGATCTCTATTAAACTGATCATTCATCTTTTTTCTAATATATACGCTTTAGCCTTTCTCTTATCTTAACTTCTGTTTCATAGCTTATGCTTCTTAAATTCTTGATCGATAGGTTACTCCTCGTCCTGTTTTCATAAAATTTCTGTTGATTACTTTACACTACTGCCATGCTACAACTCTTATGATGCATCAAATAAGCCTCATTCCTAGGTCTTTCATTATACTCTACTTACTCCAGATCATTACCCGCATGAGCTATCAGTTATGAACGGTAGTACGTTCGTGGTTTACATCTACACCTTCTAATTTTTGATTGTTTAGCCTTCTTATATTAATCTACAAGAAGATATATCTAAGAGTCTTCTTGTTGAGAACTCAACGCCCTCTAACTTGTTTTGTATAACTATTGTGCTAGGATTTCCAACCTTTACTTAATGGTCTATCATCTCTGAAGGTATTGTGTGTCATGTAATTGGGTTCCTTTACTTCAGCTTTGAATCTGGAAGGTATACATATAAATCAGGTTGCTTATCAGTTACTTTTTCTTGTCAGTCTCTAAAAATTTTCTTGCTTATGCTTATTTGTATACGTTATGACCATTGTGGGACACAGAAACTGGGTGACGTATGCTGTTCTAGGCTCGCGACCTAGTTGGGAGTACGGAGTAGCCCACGGGGGACTAAACCGGAGAATAATGGAGTCGCCACCCGGTGTGAACCGGGAAAATAAGATTTAAGGCCGCACTCACCCCTCGCAAGGGAAGACCTCAAACCGTTGGTTCGGAATGGTACATTACTTATGCCACTTGTAATAAAATAATTTGTGCAATAATCTAACCAAGCCTAAGCAACATATTTCCAAGGGCGATTTACTCCTAAGTTAGCATGCATACATCAAAAGGTCCATCTAAATTTACATGTAACACATCTTCATATTTGCATACAACCTATTTGCATACAATCTATGTCCAAATTCATGCATAAAGATAAATCGACATACGGAAAGCATACAATTTCACATTGGTAGATACAGAAGCGCAAACGAATAGCATTCATACAAGCATGCATATTAAGGAAAGACAATTAAGCGCATAATGGAAACAGATAACTAAAGAGGTAATACAAATGCATAAGGTAAAAAGAGACAACTATATGCTAAAATAGACATGTCGTGATGTGATGAAAAGGACTCAGTTCAGTGGGTGTGTGTTCGTGTAGCGTTCGTAAACGCGTTCGAACGGTAAACAGAAGGTTCTCGTTCGTGTGGCGTTTGATAACGCATTCGAACGGGACCAGACCTGATGAAACAAATGTATGCACGTTCAAGTAGCGTTCATAGATGCATTCGAATGGAAAACAGAAGGTTCGCGTTCGAGTAGCGTTCATAAACACGTTCGAATGGAAATGAAATAGAATGCTCACATTCGTATGGCGTTCGGAAACGCGTTCGAACGGGGTTACAATAGTGACCCCCAAAATGCAGTAAACAACATGACACATACGTGAAAGGATGAATAGATGACACCTAATCAATAATAACGGGCTAAAAGGTGCGGCAAAGCATCGTGGTAAAGGATTTTAACCTCTCAAAATAGAGGACCTTTAATCGCACTTACTAAGCCCATGCGCAAACAACACAATACATGTAAAAAGGTAAAGACAATGATATCGGACTTCATGTATCCGATTGAACATATCTCACATCCAATCGAATATACATCATCCGGCGTGTCAAAGCATCATGGTAAAGGATTTTAACCTCTCAAAATAGAGGACCTTTAATCGCACTTACTAATCCCATGCGTTTTATCTCACAATGCATATAAGAAATAAAAGAAACGATATCGGACTTGGTATACCCGATTGAACACATCTTACATTCAACCGAATATACATCAACCGGCGCGGCAAAGTATCGTGGTAAAGGGTTTTAACCCCTCAAAATAGGGGACCCTTAATCCAACTTACTAAGCCCATGCGCTCGATCACATCATTACGCAAATGAATAACATGCAGAAATTAAATAACGAATAATAAACACATCAAAACAACATAAAACGAAATATGTGCCGTTTACTCGAGTGGTACATGGAGTAGTATCCCGAGTACAGATCATACAACCGTCCATTCGGAATCGGCTATGAAATTTATGTCCGGGTTTCCATCCTATATACCACAAGCGGTGACACATTTTTTATTCATTCAAAGGCCACAACATGCCTCCACAAGCGACTCTCATGCGAAGAAAACAAATAAAACAATTAAAAGATGAATATAAACTAATGAGAAAGGTGCCCTCAGGTCTAACCTTTTATGCCGACTTTCGAAAGTACCGTACATGGTCGTCGGAAGGGTGGATGCTCCGCAACTCCTCTGGTTTACTAGTTCAACATTTTCTTTCGCTGCTTCGCTGTTCGGGCTGCTGTTTTCCCTCCGTTTCGCTGCTGTTTTACTGCTGTATTTACTCACTATTTTTTGGGTGTATTTTTCTGTAATTTAAGGGTATATGTGCTGCTGTTTATGCGGTTTTTTGGGTGCTGTTTTGAGTGTGATTTCGGTGGTGATTATGGACTGTTTTGAGTGTGATTTCGGTGGTGATTAAGGGATGTGAGTTGTGAGTTCGTTGAAGTGGCAAAAGGCAATGGTCGTGCGTGGTCAAGGGTTTATGTGTCTCAGCTGTGTGTTTGATTTTTGAGGGTTGTGAGTATGAATTCAGTTGTGTCAATGAGCTTAGGTCTTTCTTGTGTGAATCCACTAGGAGAGTTCAAGGGTTGGAATTGGGTTCTTTTTATAGGTAAAGGGGTAGGGCTACTCCTTGCTTGACAAGGAAAGAATTTGGCATTAAAGGGGGATATGATTTAGTGTCAAACAAGGAAATCTTAAGATTAAGGGGGGACAAAATTAGTTCAAATTAGGAAGTCAATATTTTTAGTTTGTGTTGTTTAGGCATAATATTTGTTTAGTTTGGTATAAAATAATCTTGATTGATTTTAATTAGGCATGATTTTATTTGATATTTATTTTAATTTGGTATGTGATTTTTAGATTTTATTTAATTCCCCATGTGTTAAATATGTGTTTTATTAATTTGGATGTGTTTTATGGGCTTTGGTGGGCTAATTGGGCTTAGGTGTGAGGCTAGCAGCAAAACCAGAAATACTGATGCCGTTCAAACGCCTCTTCGAACGCTACACGAACGCCCACAATCTGTCTGACGTTCGAACGAAGTAACGAACGCAGCACGAACGAAAATAGTGAACTCGTGAAATGAATCTGATGACATGCCTATTCTGAATTTCCCCTTCCGACATCCGTTTCCCGTGACTTCCGTGACTTAAAAGGTAGTGTCTCCAAATGAGACTCATCATATGGACTTATATGCAAAAAAGCAGTGCCTACAGTCGCCCCTACTTTGATGGGACTTGTGTAATGTGTAATAGTGACAATCCTATCAAAGTTATGCAATGCATTTTTACTTACCTGGCTCGCCAGCTGACACTTGACTTGTCATATGTTGAGTTGATTTGGTGGTGAGGTGCTGCGACCCCTGGTTCATTCCATAACCGTGCTCCATTTTTGGAGCGCCACTTTCGGCATCTGTTGTGTGTGCTCCATTTTGGAGCGCCATTTTCGGCATTTGCTGTGTGTGCTCCATTTTGGAACGCCATTTTCGACATTTGCTGTGTGTGCTCCATTTTGGAACGCCATTTTCGGCCTTTGCTGTGTGTGCTCCATTTTGGAACGCCATTTTCGGCATTTGCTCTGTGTGCTCCATTTTGGAACGCCATTTTCGGCCTTTGCTGTGTGTGCTCCATTTTGGAACGCCATTTTCGGCATCTGTTGTGTGTGCTCCATTTTGGAACGCCATTTTTGGCATTTACTGTGTGTGCTCCATTTTGGAACGCCATTTTCGGCCTTTTCTGTGTGTGCTCCATTTTGGATAGCCATTTTCGGCATCTGTTGTGGGTGCTCCATTTTGGAGTGCCACTTTCGGCGTCTGCTGTGTGTGCTCCATTTTGGAGTGCCATTTTCGGCGTCTGCTGTGTGTGCTCCATTTTGGGGCGCCATTTTCGGCATCTGTTGTGGTAGCGGTCCATTTTCGAATCGTGTTGTGCGAGAATGTGGCTCATTTTTGTACCGTTATTTGATGAGATGGTCTTTGCCGCTACAAACCTGTGAACACAAAACAAACATTGCATGTATGTGATATGTATGTATGCATGGATATGTATCATATTCCGATGGGTTAGGCCTTCCTTGGTCCATTTCCGAACCGTGCTCCATTTTTGGAGTGCCATTTTCGGCGAGATGTGAAAGTAATCCATTTTCAAACCATGCTCCACTTTCGGAGTGCCATTTTCGGTGAGATGTGATAGTAGTCCATTTTTTAACCATGTTCCACTTTCGTAGTGCCATACTCGGCCAAACTGATGCTGATGTGGGCCTCGGCCCTGGGACTCATCCCCAAAACTGAAACTGATGTGGGCCTCAACCCCTAAACTGATGCTGATGTGGGCCTCGCCCCAAGCTGATACTGATGTGGGCCTCGGCCCTGTGACTCATCCCTAAACTGTAACTGATGTGGGCCTCGGCCCTAGGACTCATCCCCAAAACTGAAACTGATGTGGGCCTCAGCCCCTAAACTGATGGTGATAATGTGGGCCTCGCCCCCAAGCTGATACTAATGTGGGCCTCGCCCCCAAGCTGATACTGATGTGGGCCTCGGCCCTGCGACTCATCCCCAAACTAATGCTGATGTGGGCCTCGGCCCTGGGACTAATCCCCAAACTGAAACTGATGTGGGTCTCGGCCTTGGGACTCAGCCCTTAAACTGATGCTGATGTGGGCCACGGCCCTGGGACTCATCCCCAAACTGAAACTGATGTGGGCCTCGGCCCTGGGACTCAACCCCTAAACTGATGCTGATGCGGGCCTCGCCCCCAAGCTGATACTGATGTGGGCCTCGCCCCCAAGCTGATATTGATGTGGCCCTCGGCCCTGGACTCATCCCCAAACTGATGCTGATGTGGGCCTCGGCCCTGGGACTCATCCCCAAACTGAAACTGATGTGGGCCTCGGCCCTGAGACTTATCCCCAAAATTGAAACTGATGTGGGCCTCAGCCCCTAAACTGATGCTGGTGTGGGCCTCGGCCCCTAAGCTGATACTGATGTGGGCCTCGCCCCCAAGCTGATACTGATGTGGGCCTCGGCCCTGAGACTCATCCCCAAACTGATGATGATGTGGGCCTCGGCCCAGGGACTCATCCCCAAACTGTAACTGATGTGGGCCTTAGCCCCTATACTGATGCTAATGTGGGCCTCGCCCCCAAGCTGATACTGATTCATTTCTGAAACTGATTGTACCGTTGTTGCTTCCGAAGATTCCCCGTGTTCTAAACATCACTGAATTTCATAGTACCAAGGTTGAATGTTTTTCTCAAATATACTCATATTGCAGAAGAGATTCAGCGAAATGAACGTCTTTATTATCATTTAAGAAAATGATTCGAACATGTAGACTAAGTCAATGTCTGTATTAAAAATGCAGGATCAAATAAACTAGGAGGGATAACTTCATCATTCGCAACATTGCCTTCTTCCTTGCCCTATGGTTCTTCACTGTTATCCTTTATCTCAATGCAAAAAGCCTGGTGGTTGAGAGTTTGGAGGACAAAGGTTTCCGGTAGGCCGGAGTTGATCATGTAAGTGGGTGGTGGAACAGAGTGGTAATTTGGTAGGGGGTTCCGATGTGTGTTGGGTTGTTCTTTCTCAGGATCAGGTATTTTATGGGCATCGATGAGGTTTTGGATTTCATGCCTAAGGCGGGTGCAGCTGTCAGTATCACAGCCGTGTTGCTGGTGGAAGTGACAGTAGCGGTCTATTTTTAGATGTGGTGGTGGGCGATTTGGAAGTGGTTTAGGCTCCAAAGGTTTTAAGAATCCTTGCCTTGTCAACTTCTCAAGTACCTTGGACAAAGGTCTTCCCAAGTTGGAGAAACGCCGGTTCTTGATGGCAGCAACCTCAGCAGCAGCGGGTTTGGTCTCAGAATGCCCCCCAAAAGTCCTCCTTTTATGGCCATAGAACTTCTGGTTCTCGACTTCCTCTTCTTCAATGTCCATGACAGTTTCCCTCAGCTGTCAGAAATTCGCAATCATTGAAATCCTCCTCCTCAACTTGCCATAGATCGAGGGCTTAGTGCCCATGATGATCATTTTAATCTGGTCCTTCTCAGAGGGCCGAGTCTGCATCTTCAGAAGCTGGCTTCTCCAGCGGTCTACATACTCCTTGAAGCTTTCTTTCGGCTTCTGCTTAGTGTTCTCCAAATCACGGAGTGACAAATCAATCTCCAAGTCTGTAACATACTGTTTCAGGAATGCATATGCCAATTCCCTCCAATCCTCTTTAACCTTTCTTTCAAGGCTATGGTACCACACTACGGGTGCCCCCTCAAGTGACATCCCAAACATCTTCTGAGCTTGGCGTTGTATCAGGCCACTGAACTCATAACTGACACATATTGTCGGAGGTGGACCCTCGGATCCATATTCCCGTTGAACTTGGCCATATCTGGCATCTTGAACTGAGCAGGCAACTGTTCCTCAAAGGTCATCGCCTCATAGTCTAGTAATTCTTCATCCTTACCCTTCATCTTACGGGTAACTGACTCAACCTGATCCCGAAGCTTCTGAAATTTTGCCTGAGACCCAATCACTCTGCCTGTTGCATACTCTGCCATGTCGTCATCAAAAGCGGGGATATCATCCCCCAACCCATTCGGAGGCTCCTCGCGCCTCACATTCTCAGAATTTCCCCCAGCACGGGGTACAGTCATATTTGCCATGGCGGTAGTCAAGGCTTGCAACTGTTCGGTAATTTTGGCGAAACTATTTTCCAACTGATCTATCTGGGATACCTCATTATCGGATGTACTCATATCTGTTACCGGTCTTTTGGTGAGTCTTCCCTCTTCCCTAACCCAACGGGACTCTATGATATCTTTTATGGACATAGAGGGTGTTAACATGATATATGTATGCATGAGATGAATGAGATGCATGTGTTACAAAGAATATATCAATTCATTAAAATTTTCACGTAAATCGGCCGATCATCATTTTAGAAGTTTTTGGGCTAACTGTCATAGGAGTGAACTCGTCCCAGTTTAAATGGCCCAACGAGTTCTCATCTCATGGCAAGAAGTCCAACCGTATCCAAATGATAATGTTCCCAAACACAAGCATACAATGGCCCATCGGCGTTTTGGAATCTTTTGGCCCGATCACCATAAGATACGTTCTTGTCCCAGTTTAAATGGCCCAACAAGCCCATATCCCATGATAAAAGGTCCGAATGGATCCAAACGACAATGTTCCCAAGCACGAGCATACAAAAACAATTTCTACAGAGTGGCCCATCAACATTTCAGAAGCTTTTGGCCCAATTGTCATAGGATACGAACTCGTCCCAGTTTAAATGGCCCAACAAGTTCGCATTTCTGACAAAAGTTCAACCGCATCCAAATGAGGATGGTCCACAATCACAAGGAAATAGTTGCTATAGGCCATACAACCCCGGTCTACGCGTGGGTTCATGGGAGTATAGACAAAGACTCTCGCTGGCGAAGGATTGCCCACAACTAGGTCTCCCCACTCAAGGGTTCGAGCGACCAAGTGAGCGCACCTTTTTTATACCTTACAGTACGTGCCAACAAGTCATAGCGTGTGACTAACTGTCAAATGGATTTCTTGTTACAGATTCCCCAGATGGAGGGTGGAGCAAACTCTCTTAAATACCCAAGCCTCTTAGGCTCTTATCGCTTGGTGACAGGAATAAGCAACAAGTCATCCAGATTAGTCTGTCACAACAGGCCAATGGTCATGATTATCTAGGTGCCTTCACAGATTTTCCTTATAGAAAGGTAGTGAATGAAGGAAGAGAACAAACCATTACCCAGCCTAAACAATATGCCTTTGATTAAACCATTTTTAACTCACATTAGACACAGTTAATTAAAGTACAAATCATAATATTACAAGACATTATTTCGGGACCGATTCTTTATCCCCAGTGGAGTCGCCAGACTGTGGGAACACAGAAACTGGGCGACGCATGTTGTCCCGGGCTCGCGGCCTGGTTGGGAGTACGGAGTAGCCCGCAGGGGACTAAACCGGAGAATAATGGAGTCGCCACCCGGTGTGAACCGAGAAAATGAGATTTAAGGCCGCACTCACCCCTCGCAAGGGAAGACCTCAAACCGTTGGGTTCGGAATGGTCCCTTACTTATGCCACTTGTAATAAAATGATTTGTGCAATAATCTAACCAAGCCTAAGCAACATATTTCCAAGGGCGATTTACTCCTAAGTTCGCATGCATACATCAAAAGGTCCATCTAAATTTACATGTAACACATCTTCATATTTGCATACAACCTATTTGCATACAATCTATGTCGAAATTCATAAATAAAGAAAAATCGACATATGGAAAGCATACAATTTCACATTGGTAGATACAGAAGCGCAAACGAATAGCATTCATACAAGCATGCATATTAAGGAAAGATAATTAAGCGCATAATGAAAACAGATAACTAAAGAGGTAATACAAATGCATAAGGTAAAAAGAGAAAATTATATGTTAAAATAGACATGTCGTGATGTGATGAAAAGGACTCAGTTCAGTGGGTGCGCATTCGTGTAGCGTTCGTAAACGCGTTCGAACGGTAAACAAAGGTTCTCGTTCGTGTGGCATTTGATAACGCATTTGAACGGGACCAGACCTGATGAAACAAATGCATGCACGTTCGAGTAGCGTTCGTAGACGCGTTCGAATGGTAAACAGAAGGTTCACGTTCGAGTAGCGTTCGTAAACGCGTTCGAACGGAAATGAAACAGAATGCTCACGTTCGTATGGCGTTCGGAAACGCGTTCGAACGGGGTTACAGTAGTGACCCCCAAAATGCAGTAAACAACATGACACATACGTGAACGGATGAATAGATGACACCTAATCAATAATAACGGGCTAAAAGGTGCGGCAAAGCATCGTGGTAAAGGATTTTAACCTCTCAAAATAGAGGACCTTTAATCACACTTACTAAGCCCATGCGCAAACAACACAATACATGTAAAAAGGTGAAGACAATGATATCGGACTTCATGTATCCGATTGAACATATCTCACATCCAATCGAATATATATCATCCGGCGCGGCAAAGCATCGTGGTAAAGGATTTTAACCTCTCAAAATAGAGGACCTTTAATCGCACTTACTAAGCCCATGCGCTTTATCTCACAATGCATATAAGAAATAAAAGAAACGATATCGGACTTCGTATACCCGATTGAACACATCTTACATTCAACCGAATATACATCAACCGGCGCGGCAAAGCATCGTGGTAAATGGTTTTAACCCCTCAAAATAGGGGACCTTTAATCCAACTTACTAAGCCCATGCGCTCGATCACATCATTACGCAAACGAATAACATGCAGAAATTAAATAACGAATAATAAACACATCAAAACAACATAAAACAAAATATTCGCCATTTACTCGAGTGGTACGTGGAGTTGTATCCCGAGTACATATCATACTACCGTTCATTCGGAATCCGCTATGAAATTTATGTCCGGGTTTCCATCCTATATACCACAAGAGGCGACACATTTTTCATTCATTCAAAGGCCACAACATGCATCCACAAGCGACTCTCATGCGAAGAAAACAAATAAAACAATTAAAAGACGAATATAAACTAATGAGAAAGGTGCCCTCTGGTCTAACCTTTTATGCCGACTTTCGAAAGTACCGTACACGGTCGTCGGAATGGTGGATGCTCCGCAACTCCTCCGGTTCACTAGTTCAACTTTTCCTTTCGCTGCTTCGCTGTTCGGGCTGCTGTTTTCCCTCCGTTTCACTGCTGTTTTGCTGTTGTATTTACTCACTGTTTTTGGGGGTGTATTTTTCGGTAATTTCAGGGTATATGGGCTGTTGTTTATGCGGTTTTTTGGGTGCTGTTTTGAGTGTGATTTTGGTGGTGATTATGGACTGTTTTGAGTGTGATTTCGGTGTTGATTAGGGGCTGTGAGTTGTGAGTTCGTTGAAGTGGCAAAAGGCTATGGCCGTGCGTGGTCAAGGGTTTATGTGTCTCGGCTGTGTGTTTGATTTTTTAGGGTTGTGAGTATGAATTCAGTTGTGTCAATGAGCTTGGGTCTTTCTTATGTGAATCCACTAGGAGAGTTCAAGGGTTGGAATTGGGTTCTTTTTATAGGAAATGGGTAGGGCTACTCCTTGCTTGACAAGGAAAGGATTTGGCATTAAAGGGGGATATGATTTAGTGTCAAACAAGGAAATCTTAAGATTAAGGGGGGCAAAATTAGTTCAAGTTAGGAAGTCAATATTTTTAGTTTGTGTTGTTTAGGCATAATATTTGTTTAGTTTGGTATAAAATAATCTTGATTGATTTTAATTAGGCATGATTTTATTTGATATTTATTTTAATTTGGTATGTGATTTTTAGATTTTATTTAATTCCCCATGTGTTAAATATGTGTTTTATTAATTTGGATGTGTTTTATGGGCTTTGGTGGGCTAATTGGGCTTAGGTGTGAGGCTAGCAGCAAAACCAGAAATACCGACGCCGTTCGAACGCCTCTTCAAACGATACACGAACGCCCACAATCTGTCTGACGTTCGAACGAAGTAACGAACGCAGCACGAACGAAAACAGTGAACTCGTGAAATGAATCTGATGACATGCCTATTCTGAATTTCCCCTTCCGACGTCCGTTTACCATAACTATGGCTAAAGCCATCCCAAACCCGTAGTGGTTTGGTCAACTTAGACTAGGGCTGGGTACTTTATATGGTTTACATGAGCTAACACCTATGGGATCTTTGGTTTCATTCTGATACTAAGAAACCTTATTGTTACACACTTTTGTCTTAGCATATTAGGTATCCTCTTATACCGTCATTGCACCTCGACGGCTTCACTTCCAAACCTTTTTCCTTAGTATTTTTTCGTCTCCTGCTTTATCTTATTCTATACTGAGAACTTCATTGGTCCATGTCTCTGTCTTCTTATCTGATGGATATCTTCTTCCTTTACATATCAACTATTACGTTCTAACACTGGTTCCTTTGTATCTCAGTCATTACTTGACTACTACTTAATCTTTGTACCGCTCCATCTGAACAACTTCTTTCCTAACTCTTTTACTCAGAGCTGTTACTCACATTTATTCTGTTCTTAAACTATGTCTGAAGGTCTTATGTTCCAATCTTCTTTCACTATACTTTCACTTATTCCTGGGAGTATCTTGAGGCAACCTTCAAGGTTAATCTCTGCTACTGTTGTCTAACGATGGTTGGAAGGGTGGGAACTTGTCCTGGGGCCTTTCTGATTATGGTGATCTAGTTCCACATACTGCTTATCTATGAGCCTAGGACTCTCGTGTATATATTTATCTGATGACTTTTCCTGCACTAGGGCACTACTGCTGAAAACTGTCTGGTTTGCCTTCTTCAACTTACTTCTGATCATTTTCAACTATCGAACACACTACCTCTTCTACGAAATTCCTCTGGAGACATTCTCTCTAAAAACTTTCTCGTGTTGCCTCTGCACTCCTTCCTATTTAGTCTCTGTTGTTAAACCTTCTGAAGTCGTTACTTTCTCACACTGAGTGCCGATATACTCTCTTTGTTATTCCTCCTTAAGAAGCTTACTTTTCTGCATATGTTTCTTTCTCATCTCGGTTCCTTAAACCCCTTACATCTTTACTCTCCTGAAAACTCTATCAACTTTGATTACTTAAGACATCTTCTACTGAATCTTTTGGTTTAGGTGCCACTCTTATCTAGTTCTTCTTTCTCAATATAATAAGACTCTTATGAGCCATATACGATACTCTTGAGAGTCGCTCTCTCTAGTTCCTTCACTTTTTTGAGCCTTTACTACCCTAAAGGATTCTATTTCTAAGACGACTTCTAGATTTGGCTTGACTAACTGTGACTTCAAACTTTTCTATCTTATATAGAATTTTACCATCTCGTGATTTTTATCTATGTTATGTTGAACTTATTGGCTCCACCATCTAGACACCTCGTAATTCATCTATTATGTCAAATACTCTTCTTTACTTTGTTCTTCTTATTGATGGGCTCTTAGTTGGGGATGAATACATGCTCACAGGCTTGGTTAGAGTCTTCACTTATTCTTCTGTCTCCAAGCTATATTATCCATGTCACTATACATACTGAATCCTCTTGACACATCTATTTCCTTCTTACTATTTCAGATCCTATCTCTTGGCTTTACGCCATGCTACTAAGGCTAGTGGTGGTTCGTTCTTCTGACTACTTCCTAGATTTCTATTCTCTGCTCTTGCTATAAGTCGCAACTATGGCACTTTGTTCTACTGTCTATACTGATACTTTTGACACTTCTAAATATCTCCAATCTCACGGGTCTATTCTTTTATACTTCCATGATTTTCTACTGGCTTTGGGTTGATCTGTAGGTTCTACTAATTTGATCAATTTTATGGACTTCTAATAGTACTGAAAGCCTTGTGCTGACTTGTCTAGATCTTTGGGTTGTACTGGGTTCTCTTCTTTACATCCTCGAAAACTTCCTTAATCCTTTTCTAGGTGATCTACCTTCAAAGGTCTTCCACTTCTTAAGATGAACTCCCGTCAGGCTTCTTACAGTTGCCTTTATCTTAAGATGGGAAAGGATGAGGCAAACCTTTACATTTCGATAGTTATCGTTGTCATTGTTCTAGTACTATGTGTCCTGGTAGAGTTTATTTCTCATGTAAGGTGGGTATGATTTAGGCTCTGTCAGGACAACTTTCTTAACTGGTATCACTAAGTGGTTCTAAACTAGATAGCTTAGGGTCCTGTCTCCATCGGATTGTTTGGGATAAGGTAACTAATTGTTTCTATTTATGACCTTTATTTGCCTACTTATGGACCTGGGTCTGGGTTTGGGAATCTGGAGTTCTCTACGTCCTTTTTGGCATCGCAGTCTATTGGAACTCTTAAAACTAATCTTGATTTCTTACTTATGTTATTTTTCTGGCTTTTTCTCGTTACTCAGGGAACTCACTATCTATACGAAGTACCTGAAGGCCATTGGATCGGGTTGAAGGAATTTTCTTAGGAGGGAAAGAATCTTACATCTTCTAGGCACTCTAATACTTGCTCAGGTTTTTTCTATTCTCTTTCTACTATCCTTGGTGGGTATTCTTAGAACTTCACTATCTTATTTTGTCTCTTTACTTTTCTTTATCTCTGGCTGCTTACACATCTATGCATCTTTCCTTGCTTTCATATAGCTTTCATTTCCCACTCCATTAGGTAACTTTTCTTAGATCCTTACTATTTAGTTTCATAGCTTGTTCTGAACTTCAGGGGATAAGCCATGATAACTACAGGAGAATTCTTAACTTGGATCTAGAATATAGTTGTTCTCGTAAGGAATACTATTCCAATAGTCTGAGAAAGCTTACTAACCGACCTATAGATCTTGAGGACGTACTCGAGGATCGGATACTGGAGAGGTAGTGCCTCGCATACGAGTATCCCAGATATATTGCATATATAAAACCCCAACACTCTACCCACTGCAGTCACTGACTCCCTAGACCATGCTCTGATACCATCTTTGTAACATCCATGATTCCGAAGATGCTACCAGCTTGAATAGGCCATAATATTCCCATGAGCCTCTGACTCTCTAATCATGAACAATATTAATACTTTTTCTCTAATTAAATATTTTATGTATGGGACCGTAGCCCAAACTTAATAACATGACATGCAAACTCATCATTAATAAGTGTATACTCAATAACACTTACTTTTACAATGACTATCACTTAACCAAAGACTAATACATGACTTCTACTTGACTCTGACTGGACTCTCACTCTCTCTGACTTGAACTGGTGGAATCCATACCCTAGTGACTACATCAGTATCCGTCCACCCGAGCTCATCCTCCGAGAATACCTATAAAACAAGGAAACTGAGAGTGTGGGGGTTAGACCATTGTACGATCTAAGTGAGTGGATGGAAATTGAAATATTGTTATAAAAATATTTGGTTCTAAAATCAAAGTTCAAGAAATAACTTATACGAAAACTCTTTTACTGTCTGAAAACTCTGGGCTTCTTTATGAAAATCTCTTCTGAAATCTTTATGTAAAACTTATCTTTTCTGAAAGTTTCTTATAAAACCATTATTTTCTGAAAACTTTCTTTTCTAAAAAAAACCTTTTCTGAAAACGGTATCTGAAAACTATTTCTGAAATCTGTATATGTCTCTGAAAACCTGACGTATGGGGGCGTTACATATCGTAGTCCCCTCATATGCCTAACTAGAGCCAGGAGTGCAAATCTATGACTTTGGGGCGTTACGTATCGCCGTCTCCAAGCCACTGAACTAGAACTGGGGGTGCAGATCTATGCTACCCTCCAAGCTCTGAAACTAGGATCTAGGGGCATCTGCCATCCCTAGTCCTAAACTAGGATCTGGGGGCGTTACGTCTCGCCGTCCCCCTCAATCCTCTACATGTTCACATGTCATCTGTCAATTTCATGTCTATATCCAGTTACATATTGAGGTGGGTTTTTCCCCCATGCCTCGAAAACATAAAATGTCATGCTATAGATTTCAAAATTGAATAAAATATTACGTCTAACATGAATCTGAAATGAAATATGGCTAACGCCCTATGTGCTTGAAAAAGTAAGTCTGGCATCAAAACATATACTTAAAATAAACTTTAAAAAGAAAGGTCCACTCACTAATTTGGAGTTCCGCTAATATAACGTCATTTCACCGAAAGGTTTTGTGATTTTTGCGATAACCCATAATTGATAACTCTGATTAGAAACTAAATCGTGGAGTGTATTACGGAATTAAACTAAATCCATTGATTTAAATACTCGTTACCGTTTTCAGGTATAACATACTTATATTATGGTATATTGTATATAAACAAGTCGATACGAGACCCTTAGAGTGGCCTCTAACATGCTAGGGTGAAACTGGGATAAGATAAAACTGATTTGGGAATGTTTTGGGTCACGAGTCGCGACTCAACGCCTCGCGCGTCGCGACGCTCAAAATTCCAGAAATGTACTCCTGTAAATTTTCAATTTTGAAGAATTTACCAATTGTCACCAAAGTCGCATCGAAATTTTGAAGAATTTACCAATTGTCCCCAAAGTCGTTCCATGAGTGTATTTGTGTCCCAACATAATTTATATTATGTTACCTTCGTCCCTTAATACCACGGTACTACAATGTAACAGTAGTAGAGACTACCGGCCGTTACAGTGTTCATAATCTACCCACCCGTAAATTATGACCACGGATAAACTCGTTGAACCATACAGGTCGAGGTCATCGCATACGTATAATCCCTCTGTCACAGGTATCCGGATTATCCTAGAGATATAGATAAAAATGTCAAATCTCTATAGGTATAATCCTCTCGACGATTCTGTTAGCAATCTCTTAAATAACACTTAAAACTTATTTCTACAGTGTACCACGGGCCCATGGATTTAACAGATTGCTAATTTCATATTGAATACTTATGTTCTGTACACAGAACTGACGGATCCTATCTTGATACACATAGGATATCGTTAGGATCAGTCCATACCCAACGAACAGGCGAAGGTCTGATCTAAATAGATCGGTGATGTGACTGCCATCAAAGTGTGGAGGATATCTCATACATCCACAGTGGCATCTCAAGTCAAATGATCATTATGCTACTCAACCCGAGAAGATTCCTATTGACGTTAGTGTACCATCTATTAAGAAATCTTTGGTGAGTCATTTATTATTTATCAAATAAACACCTACATGTATATACGAGTCTCCCGAGACTCATGATTCATTGGGATAAACTATCATACCAAGTTCCGATATACGACGTGTACTGGTCTCAGCGGATTTTACTAACCGACCCGTATTAGTAAATCTTCACCAGGAACTTTATTTGAGAATATACAACTTATAGTGATGCTTCCCAATGTCAATTACAAACTACGTTATAACTGCGCACTACGTTGTAAATCCTAGGGTCTTTGTCTAATAAATACATATCACTAAATCATATTTAGTTTCAATCTAATCGTCATTAGATCGAGTACATATATAAACAAAGAGGTGCTACCATAAATAAGTAATTTTATGGAAAGAATTATTTGTATTCATGAGTATGACATAAACACGATCCGGATTGGCACTGCAAGCACCAACCTTAACAAGAGGTTGTATCAATCTAGGCTTAAAGTTTATCTTTGGTGCATTATATGGAACATTATGCATGAGGGTATAGATGTGGGAGTAGGGTGGAAGTACTTTTGATGTGTCCTAATGGTTTGCTCCTCCTGATTGCTCATAGTGTATATGCTAGATCTTGGAGGCGTAGCAAAAAGATTCACAAATAAACTCTTTATGTCTAGATCTTCCTAATCTATTCTTATAAATCTCTTAAGCTGTCCTAAGTCAAAGCATGCACTCAAAAGTAAATAAAACAAGTAAATTTAAAAAGCACTAAATAAAAAAGAGAATAAAAACTAAATATTAAAACTAAATTAAATAAAAATACAAAGAGAACGGGGTTACCACTCTCGCATCAAATCAACCAAGAAAACCAGCTTATTTTGATTTAAAATCATTTCCTCGACAACGACATCAAAATTTGATTACGCTAAAAAGAGACATGTGGCATCGCAGTATAAATTGAGCTGTTGATCTCTTGGAGAGATGGTTACAAAGGTGCTGAATCACTTAGCAAATACGTTAAAGGAATCTATGTTAAAAAGCAAAGATTGAATTTAAGTTTTAATAAGAATGTATCTGAAAGACTTAGATTTATCAAAGGAAAAGATAGCAAAGGTTTAGGATTCTTTTTTGTGTTTCACTCCTATTTTTATATTTTAATTCTTAGTTTTTACTCAACTACTATTTTCACGTCCCAAACAAGCAATTGGAAGATAAAACAATTTTACTCATATGAATTTCTAATGTAATCGGTTTATTTATCTTCTTTATTGAATGCGCATACTGTTGAGGTAAATGTAGCGGAAACGTGACGGCAGGCGAAATCGACTATTAGAATATTTTTATTCCGGGTAAATTAATCAATATCATATACTGTTAATTTATCCGTATTTCACCTAAATCACACATCGATATCCAATATAATTACTTTTTTAACTTATCCAAGTTAGATAATTACTTTTTTGACCCCACCCTGAACCAATAAGTTATTTTACTACATTGTCTAGTTTAATGGGTGGGAATTAGCTAACCCATAGTGTTTAGAATTCTCTCGAAGTAGCACTCCATTATTTTTAATTTTTAAGAAACATTCGAACATCATATATATAACAAAGAAATTTCACCCTAACATTGTCGACAATAAACACCAACACTAATTAAAATATGTAGTAGAAGAGGAAGAGGAAGAAATGGGAGCTGCGTGACCTAATTTCAATAGAATCCTGTTTTTATCAACAGAAAATTCCGTTGGTCAAATTCTATTGATATTCGCAGATACTACAATTCGATCGGTAATCTCAAAAATTACCGATCAAAATAGAGTCGATCGATAAAATTATCTAGTAGTGGTAATAATAATAATAATAATAATATATTATTATTATTATTATATTATTATTATTATTATTGGGTATATATATATAAGGTAAAATAATAATAATATTATTAATTATTATATATATATTAATTATTTTTTTTATTTTAACGACCGACCGATCGGTAAAATGTCTCCTTTTTTTATTTTTTTAATAATTAATATTACTATTTATCGACCGAATTTTATTCGGTCGCTATTTATTATTAATTACAGACCGAATGTTGGGTTGGTAATTGTTGGAGCCAAATTATTCTCCAGCGTCGTATTTACCGACTGATTATCGATTGAATATTCGGTCGGTAATATTTCGATTGGTAATTGGTTAGAAATTATTTTTTATTTTTTTGGTTGGTATTTGGTAAGTAATTAGCAAAATTTACCCACTAAAAATATTCGTTCGATAATTTCGATCGATAATTCCACATTTTCTTATAGGGAGTGTTTTCCTAGGTATACTGAAACCTAATTCTGACTAACATAACCCAAGTTATAAATTCATTAATATCATATACTAATTAACTATATAAAGTTAGGGTATAGTAAAGCTCGAAAAGAAATGAGCATTGAAGCTGACTGATCCAAGTTAGACAATTACTTTTTTTTTATCCAAGTTAGAATTGAATCCGAATTGTCAATGTATACATTGTCTGGTTCACGTTGTGGTAATTAGCTGACCTATAGTGTTTAGAACTCTCTCGAAGTAGCACTCCATTATTTTTAATTTTTAAGAAACATTCCAACATCATATATATAACAACAAAAATTCACCCTAACATAATCGATAATAAACACCAACACTAATTAAAATACGAAGAAGAAGAGGAGGACGAAGAGGAAGAGGAAGAAGAAGAAATGGGGGCTGCCTAACGTAATTTCATTATAATCGTATTTTTATTCACAATAAATTTTGTAGGTCACCGGCGGATTTTTTTTACATTGGTAAAAATGGTCTGCGATTAATAAGCATATATTTTCTGCCCCTATATCTTAATGTTTTGTGTGTTTTATGAGTGTTTTGACATGTTTCAGGTGTGTTTTGCAGATTAAAAATTATATCAAGACTTAATCAGACTCAACGAGCAATGAAATGACAAAATTAGAGCAAAAATCAGGCAAAATTTCAAAGTCACCAGCGCGTCTCGATTCTGGAGAAGGAGTGTCGCAACGCGAGAGTTAAAGAAGGTCAGCGTCTCTGGGACTTGGGCGTCGCGACATAGACGCGATTCCAGGTTTCATAATGACTCAAATGTTTAACAAGGAAAGATCTCATGGCCTCCTACATATGCATATGTTCAACCAAGACCTAAAATGAAGCCTCATAACACAATTTTGGAGTCCCATAGCATAAAGAACGACTAGAGCAAGGCAAGAACGAGGGCTTCAACGGGCGGTGGAGTTTAAAGATGGAGACTGCAAACGAGAGTTCTTTCTTCCCTTCACTCTTTACTTCATCTTTTATAAGTTCTTACTTGGTAATAATGATTAGCTTGTGTTTATTGTTTATCATGAGTAGCTAATTCATTAAATCTGTGGTTGTAACAGATCTTGAGCAAGTTTAATTAATTATTTGCATATATTTTATTCTTTGAGATTGTTATTGATTATTTATTATTGTATGTGCTTTGATGCTTATTTTATATGTCTGGCCAACAATAGAATATTCTTGGTAAATCCTTAGAAACTCGACCTAGGGAATTTGGGTTAGCCGTGAGAATAATAATGTGTGTTTTATTTGTTGAATATATTTCCCTGAAAGATAGATATATACCTGAATGGCATATGTAGCCAAGATTAGAACCTAACCTTAATGAATTCGGTTTAATTTAATTAACATAGACAAATAGTAAATTGATTCATTCTGAATATTTTCACCTGTCCATCGAAAGAGGCTTGCGAATAATTTAGTGTTATATGTTAATAATTAGTAACAACAACATAATTGAAAGAAAAGTGCTTGAACTTATTGTGTACATGCTTAGGTGAAGTTTCTACCCTAGGTTATTATATTTTATAAGGTTTTCCCGAAGTTTGTTATTTGTCTTAATTTACCGTTTAAGTTATTTAATTTAATCAAAACTCTTTCAAAAACCAATAGTTTAGTTTAAGTTAAATAGATTACTCTTGATATTAATAGGAGAAATATTAAGTCCATGTGGGTTCGACATCCGAATTTTAGTCACTATATTATTTGAGCTATACGTGCGCTTGCGTGCTAGATTTATAAAATCACGATCAAATTTTTGATGTTGTTGCTAGGGACTTAATTTATTTTCTTTATTTATATTAGGACAACACTCTACTTTCTTAGCTAAACACCCCTCATTTTTTTCTTTTTTTCTTTGTTTTTATTTTTCTTTGTTTCAGGTGGTCGAACTAATGGAGTAACATTGGGCGATGGAGGCATTAAGAGTTATAAGAGGCGATGCTACACCTCATGTCGGTGAGACATAGTCTGATTTTCTGAGGCCTGTTGTCCAGCTCAACAACTATCAATGGATGTCATAGAGAAGTGACGCAATGTATTCTCAAGCCTTTTAGAGCATAATGATGAGATGTGAGATATATGGGGCAACCACCCGAGTTATCATTGCACGTTCAACTATAATTTTGGATCGCAAAATCATCAAAATTTTACATGGTATAACAATGAAGGTCCAGCATATCCCACTGAACCATATTATCATTTTTATCCACAACAAGCTGAAGAATTTCCTCAAGAATCAAAACCATATGTGGATGAACTTCTTGTGTCGATTGCCTAGCTGAACAAGCTTTCTACTAAGATGAATAAGGAAAACGCGAAGAATGTGGTTAGATTGGAAGCAATGGTATAAAGCCAAGCCGCGTCTTTGAAATGACTGCAAGACCAAATAAGACAACTAGCCAATTACCAGAGCTGCAGACCTCAAAGGTTCCTATCGGATGACACTGAAGATGATCCATGGAATCAAGAGACTCACAAGGATACCGTAATGAGGACAGAGGCAGAAACGTATATAGAGACTAAGGTGTCCCGTCACGATCTTGGAGTATGCATTGTGCAGATGTCTGATGAAGAGCTAAATGAAGAAATTCAAAAGTATATATATGAGGAAGTGGTGGAATGAGGAGTTAGACAAGAGCAACTGTGTAAGCCTATTAAAAATCTCATGACACAAAGAGACACATCACACCATGAGAAAGTTAGCATCATGTATATCGCCCATAAACTTGACAGAATGACACAACCATTCAAAGTGAATCATCATATGAGACCTCCTAATAATCTAATCTTCCATTCAAGACCTCATAAAGCGAAAAGGTTGAAGAAGATGGCAAGAGCACAAAGTGAAAAGAATTAAATTTGCCACATCATGGGTGGAAGACGAGCTTGAATAGTAATACACATGACATTGTCCAATATAGGACATCCAAAGCCACATTGAAGCCTCCTTTAAGGAAGGTCTTCAAAGACCGTCTGGCTGAAGACGTTAAGCTTAGCGCTAGCGGGGAGACAACCCACACGTTTAATTTTTATTGTCTTTAATTTAGTTTTATTTTATTGTGTGCTATTTACGTGTTTATTAGTTTGCATGTGTATTTATGCATGTGCTAGCACAACCCATATACTTTGCGCAACCAAATTTTGATCAAATCCATGCATGGTAGTGTTGTTCCTCACGTTTTTTCCTTTACGCTTATTTTACATTGAGGACAATACAAATTTTAAGTTTGGGGGTGTGTGTGCATTTTAGTGTTAGCTCCTATTATTTTAAAAAAAATCTTTAAAAAAATTTATTTTTAGTCATGTGGTAGTGATACATAGTTTACATGATGAGTTTGTTAGCTTTAGGATTAAATCTTAGAAACGATAAGTGTCTAATTTATTTTTATGTGATGCATTGAGCAGGTGGTCTAGGTTAGACTCGTAAGCACTTAACAATAGGTTTCTAGCAGTAATAACTAGGGAGTTGGCAAAGTGACTAGTTTAGAAAATTATCTGATGATGAATGACTATTTTCCTACATATCTATCTCGATTTGCTAGTGTTATGATGTATAGTATGGTTGAAAAAAATGGATGGAAAAAAAATTGTTGAATGGAAAAAGAAGTTAAACCACCTATAATCAATAAGCGTGAAGTTTCCCATAGGCGAGTGTCAGGACCACCATGAGGAGAAATACTACCTTAAAGTGTAGGTGTGTTGAAAAGAAATAAAGAGAAAAGAAGAGAGAAAAATCATACTTTACGGAGTGAATATAGGCAAATATAGACACTTTTGAGATATCTAGGTTGGTTTGACCCATTGAATATAAATTTTGAGATGAAATCAATCAGTTGACTTACTTAGGGATCGAGTTATGACCAGACATTTTCACACACACACACTTGAGTCCAACTTAGATAATTTATTCAAGAATTTTGATTTTAGTTGTGTTTGGTACTTTGAAGGTTTTTTGGTTTCGCTATTAAGCATTCTCTGATGATAATATTATGCGTAACTCCCATGATGGTTTTATTATAGTTAGTTTTATTTTATATTTGCATTTGTGTGTGATTGCATGTGTGTAAATGATGTTTGTGGGTGTCGTTGTAAACCATCACGAGACTGTAACTCGTCCACTAGGGCCGCCTAAGGGTTTAAGGGCTTGTTGCATATGCTAAATGCAATCGTGATATCTAGGAAAGTGGCTTAGGTTAATTTAGTTTTAGTTTTTTATTTTAAAACTATTTTATTTATTTTGCTCGAGGACCAGTAAAATGTTAAGTTTAAGGGTGTGATGAGCGGTTAATTTGTATATATTTCTCGCCCATCTATCTTAATGTTTTGTGTGTTTTATGAGTTTTTTGATATGTTAATAGTGTGTTTTGTAGGTTAAAAATCATATCAAGACTTAACCGGACTCAATGAGCAATGAAATGACAAATTCGTAGCGAAAATCATGCCAAATTCTTGACTCTGGCCAGCGCGTCTCGACGCGTTGCTTCACAAAAATTAGACAAAACCTCAAATTTACGGCGCGTTGGGACTCCGAATAAGGAGCGTCGTAAAATGAGAGTTAAAGAAGGCCAACGTAGCGACTCCGGGACTTAGGCGTCGTGACACAGATGTGATTTCCGGTTTCACAATAACTCAAATTTCTTAACAAGAAAAGATCTGAGGGCCTCCTATATAAGCATATGCTCGTCCAAGACCTAAAATGAGGCCTCATAACACAATTTGTCACAGAGCATAGAAGAACGCCTAAAGTAAGGCAAGAACGAGTGCTTCAACGGGCGGTGGAGTTTGAACACAAAGACTGCAAATGAGAGTTTTTTCTTCCCTTCACTCTCTATTTTATCTTTTATGAGTTCTTGCTTTGTAATAATGATTAGCTTGTGTTTATTGTTTATCATGAGTAGCTAATTCATTAAATCTATGGTTGTAATGGATCTTGAGCATGTTTAATTAATTATTTTTTATTTTTTATTCTTTGTGATTGTTATTTATTATTTATTATTGCATGTGTTTTGATGCTTATTTTATTTGTCTGGCCAATAATAAATTATTCTTGGTAAATCCTTAGAAACTCGACAGAGAGAATTTGGGTTAGCCGTGGGAATAATAGAGTGTGATTTATTCGTTGAATAGATTTCCCTGGAGGATAGACATATACATAAAGAGCATATGTAGCCAAGATTAGAATCTGACTTTAATGAATTCGATTTAATTTAATTAATATAGACATATAGTTAATTGATTTATTCTGAATATTTTCACATGATCATCGAAAGAGGCTTGCGAATAATTTAGTATTCTAGGTTAATAATTAGTAATAACAACTCAATTGAATGAAAAGTGTCTGAACTTATTGTATGCATGCTTAGGTGAAGTTGCAACCCTAGGTTCTTCTATCTTATAAGATTTTCCCGAAGTTTGTTACTTGTCTTTATTTACCTTTTCAGTTATTTAATTTAATCAAAAATATTCCTCAACCAATAGTTTAGTTTAAGTTAAGTAGGTTAGTCTTTATATTAATAGAAGAAATATTAAGTTCATGTGGGTTCGACATCCGAATTTTAGTCACTATATTACTTGAGCGATATGTGCATTTGCGTGCAAGATTTATAAAATCGCGATCAAGTTTTTAGCGCCGTTGCTGGGCACTTAATTTATTTTTCTTTATTAATATTAGGACAACTGATAAGTGCATGAAAATGTACTTTGAACATCATTAATTCGGTTTGATTATCATGTGTTTAATCTTAATTATAGTTTATTTTGTGCTTTGTTATTAGGAAGCAATGGAATATGGATATTGGAGCAATTATATGTGTTTCGGGACCTTATGGACACATCAAAAGCACATAGGAAATTAGCAGAAATGCAGGAATCATTATCCTGCAAACCTGGCCACGCGTCGCGACTCGCATGGCTGCACATCGCGACACGGAGAAGTTTTTTCAGGGTTTTGATTAGTTCGTATTTTATGCACACAATGACTCCGGGACCCCTCTATAAATACCCAAGATCGTCCATAACCCTAAAGGGGGAGAGAAATAGAGAGAAAACACACAAGAAATAGATTAAATCACATATTTGAGAGAGCGGCACGAAGAAGCTTCATGCCGGACAGGATGCTGCTGCAATCTCTCAAACGATGTCTCTTTCTTCTATGGAGAACTAATCCCATAGGTAAAGCTAAGGATGAACTCTTGTAATTGATTTCTTATGTTCATGTTTTGATTCCTGAATGCTTTTTAATGTTTAATATAATTGATGATTTGTTATTCTTTATTAGCTTTCGATTTATAATCCAGAGATTGTGTTTTACCAACTTGCATATAGGAATAGTCATGCTTCTTCTATGTGTGATTGGGGCACCCAGTTGTGACTGGTAAAGTAGTTTTATGAGTTAATCTTCTGCTGCAGTATTGCATGCGGGTATATTATCGACGTTAGATAGGCCATAACAATAACTTTATGTGCTATTAACATAGAGAAAGTAATTCATCGATTACCTTAGAATTTCGTATGTTTGGAATTGAATATCTTCATATTGTTGGTTTGGGATATGAAACCTTTAATTGAGTAATAAAAGGAATCAATAACTGAATAAAGGAAGTTGATACAAGAGGGATTCCTGACGTTTTGCTGCTTCTCACTATTGATAATTCATGCATACTTTTCGTAATATTTAATTTAAATTGTCAATTCAATCATTTTCTTTAAATAAGTTATTGTTAAACGTTTTTTTAAGTAAATTAATTCCTTGTAACCATCTCTCTGAGGAATCGATACCCCAACTATACTGCAATAACCGCGAGTACTTTTTGGGCGTAATCAAATTTTGGTGTTGTTGCTGGGGAGCCGGTTTACAAGCAAAAGGAGCAGGTTTGCTTAGTCAACAACAAAAGCGGTAAATTCGTTCCATTTATTTATTTATATTTCAGTTTTAATTTTAGTTTTGATATTTTTATTTTATTTTTTTTAGTTAATTCTTTTTATTTTTGTTTCTAGTTTTACTCGTGTTTAATTGCATGCCTAGACGTAGGGATAGATTTGTTAGGATTGAAGAAGAAAACTGAGATTCAGAAAGTTTATTTGAGAATATTTTTGCCACACCATCTACATCTAGCACACATACTATGAGTGAGTACGAGAGACCATCTATTAGGACTCTTGAGGAGTACTTTCATCTCACTCGCACAGCTACACCATCATGCATCATGTTTCCTCATAATGTATCACATATAGATTTTAAACCTGGGATGATACAGTATCTCCCAATCTTTCACGGTTTGGAGAACGAGAACCCTTATGTACACATTAGAGAGCTTGAAGAAGTTGTAGCAACTTTCCATGACTGGTTTGGAACTACAGACATAATTAGACTTAAGTTCTTCCCCTTCCCCCTTAAAGATAGAGCTAAGAGCTGGTTGTATTCCTTATGACCTCGGTCAATAGGATCATGGGGTGAGATGACACATGTATTCTTTAATAAATACTTCCCACACCATAAGACTAATGTCTTGAAAAGATAAATCTCTACCTTCTCCCAGAAAGACAGTGAAACTCTTTATCAAACGTGGGAGAAGTTTAAGGAGATGTTAGCTAGTTGTCTTCACCATGGGTATGAGAGTTGGCGCTTAGTGAGTTACTTTTATGATGGTCTAACCCCTAGAGAGCGCCAATTCATTGAGACAATGTGCAATGGTGAGTTTATACAGAATGACCCTGATGAGGCATTAGAGTACTTGAATGACCTAGCAGAGAAATCTCACACTGGGACTAGACCTAATGCCATGGATAGCACTGATAAGACACACCCCACTCCTTCTAACAGAGGCATACACCACTTTAGGGAAGATGATAATCTTAAGGCCCAAGTTGAGCTATTAACTTGAGAGTTAGGAGCCTTAAAAGCCAAATATAGCAAGACTATACATGCAGTAACCCAATTAGAACTCCAAGGGTTATGTTTTGTATGTAAGGGGATTGACCATCTAGCCTCAGAGTGTCCTATATATGGTGAGATGAGGGAAACATATGAGGAACAATGCAACACCTTATGGATGTACAAATAGCTTTATACACCTTACTCGGACACTTATAATCCTAGTTGGCGGAACCATCCCAATTTTAGTTGGAAACAGGAGTCTCATCAGCCTAGTCAGACACCACAACCTAAAAGTTACAGTGCTCCCAGTACCACACATCGACCATTCCTAGAAACTCTTTAGAGGACACTGTGCATGCATTTATAGAAGCCCAAAGTAAAACCAATCAAAGGTTTGAGTCATTGATAGCTCAGGTAGTTGAAGACAATAAGGAGATTAAGAGTCAAGTCTCTAAGTTGACTAATGTCCTGAGTGTGCAAGAACAATGAAAATTCTCATCTCAGACTCAACCAAATCCACAAAGGCAATACATGGCACAGGCTGATCATGAAGCCTCCAATGTAAAAGGTGTTAATGCCATAATCACTAGGAGTGGTAAAGAGATATGTGTGCAGAACACTTCCAATATTATGGGAGCCACTAAGGATAATAGTGTAAATACCTCTCAGGAAGATCAAGTAACACATTTCCCAGTTAGAGTACATTTCCCTCAAGCTCTTACGCCAACTGCGAGAGCTCCAGACCCAAATTGTGAGATCCTAGAATATTTAAACCAGGTAAAATTAACATTCCTCTGTTACATGTGATCAAACAAGTTCCTACATGTGCGAAGGTTTTGAAAGATCTATGCACCATAAAAAAAGCATAATGTGAAAAAGACTGCATTCTTGATAGAGTAGGCAAGTGCAGTAATTGAGTAGAGGACTCCACCAAAATACAAAGATCTAGGATGTCCCACCATTACCTGTCACGTTGGCACATATAAGTTTGGTCAAGCGTTATTAGATTTAGGTGCTTATGTTAATCTCATGTCATACCCTATCTATAAGGAGCTAGGGCTTGGAGAGATTAAACCTACATCAGTAGTTTTAAAGTTAGCTGATCGATCTATCAGAACACCACGGGGAGTAGTTGAGGATGTTTTAGTTCAAATTGATAAATTTTATTACCCTGTTGATTTCCTAATTTTAGATACTCAATCTGTGGTTAACACTGAGTCAAAAAATTCCACTTATCTTAGGTAGACCTTTTCTTGCTACATTTAATGCCCTTATCAATTGCAGGAACGGTCTCATGAAGTTATCATTTGGGAATATGACACTAGAGTTGAATATCTTTCATGTTGAGAAACAACCACGAGATGATGATGAGTGTCATTACACATACCTGCTAGACACAGTCTTACATGAAACATCTTTTGCACAACTTTTATTTTATTTTATTGTATGCTAATTGCATGTTTATTATTTGGATGAGTATTTCTGCAGGTGTTAGCGCAACTCACGCAACCCACACAACTAAAGTCTCACCAACAGGAACCTGATCAACTTCATGTCTGGTAGTGTTGTTTCTTACTCCTTTTTCTTTATATTTATCTTACATTGAGGACAATGCAAGTTTTAAGTGTGGGAATGTATGCATCCGCATGATAATACCTGTTATAAAAAAATTTTAAAAAAAAATTGTTTGTTTTTAGTCTTTAATAGTAAAGCATAAGTCCAATGATAATATTGTTTGCTTTAGGGTAAAATCTTAGAAACGATAAGTTCTTTAATGTACTTTTATCCGATACCTTGAGTAGTTGATCTAGTTTAGACTCGTAAGCACTTAACTATAGGTTTTTAGTAGTAAGAACCTAGATAGTTAGCAAAGTGACTAGTTGAAGAAATTGTATGTCCATGAATGATCGTTTGCTTAGATTTCTATCCTGATTTGCTAGTGTTATGATGTAAAGTATGGTTAAAAATTAAAAAAAGAAAGTCTCGAAAGAAAGAAATTAAACCATCTATAACTGATAAGCATGAAGCTACCCATGGGCGAGTGTTAGGACCACCATGAGGAGAAATGCTACCTTAAAGGGTAGGTGTGTTGAAAAAAAAAGTAAAAAAAAAAAAGCAAAAAAAGAGACAAGAAAAGAAAAAAAAATCATACCATACTGAGCATAGAAAGGCAATTATAGAGCGCATTTGAGATGTCTAGGTTGGTTTGACCCATCGAATTCCAATTTTTAAACAAAATCATTGAGTTGCCTTAGCTAGGAATCAAACTATGATTGAACCTTTATACACACACACTGTGAGTCTGGCTTAAATGATTTATTCAAGGACTTGGATTCAAGTTACATTGAGTACTTTGAAAGTTCTCTGATTTCATTACTAGGCATTCTTTGAGGACAGTAATATGTGTAACTATTGGGACTATTTCATTTTATTTTTACATGATTGCATATATTTTGAATGACTTTTGTGGGTGTCGTCACTGTAAGCTCTCACGAGACTATAACTTGTCAACTAGGGCCACCGAGAGGTTTAAAGGCTTGTTGCATACGCTAAATGCAATCGTGATCCCTAAGAAAGTGGGATAGATAGTTTTTACTTATTTATTCAGTTTAGTTCTTAGTTTCGTTTTGCACTTGAATTGCTACGGACTAGCAATAAGCTGGTTGGGGGTTTTGATAAGTGCATGAAAATGTACTTTGAACATCACTAATTCATTTTGATTATCATGTGTTTAATCTTAATTATAGTTTATTTTGTGCTTTGTTATTAAGAAGCAATGTATATTGGAAATTGGAGCAATTGTATGTGATTTGGGACCTTACGGACACATCGGAAGCACGCAGGAAATGAGCAGAAACGCAGGAATCATTTGCGCGTCGTGACACAAAGATGTTTTTTTCAAGGTTTTCATTAGTTCATATTTTATGCACACAAGGACTCCGCGACCCCTCTATAAATACCCAAGCTCGTCCATAACCCTAAAGGGGAAGAGAAATAGAGAGAAATACACAACAAATAGATTAAATCACATATTTGAGAGAGCAACACGAAGAAGCTTCACGCCGGACAGGATGCTGATGCAATCTCTTCAGGCTATGTCTCTTTCTTCTATTGAGAACTAATCCCCTATGGAAAGCTAATGATGAACTCTTGTAATTGATTTCTTATGTTCATGTTTTGATTCCTGAATGATTTTTAACGTTTAATATAATTAATGATTTGTTATTCTTTATTAGCTTTCGATTTATAATCCAGTGATTGTGTTTTACCAACTTGCATATAGGAATTGTCATGCTTCTTCTATGTGTGATTAGAGAACCCAGTTGTGACTGGTAAAGTTGTTTTATGGGTTAATCTTCTGTTGCAGTATTGTCTGTGGGTATATTGTCGACGATAGATAGGTCATAATAATAACTTTGTGTGCTGTTAACATAGAGAAAGTAATTCATCGATTACCTTAGAATTTAGTATGTTTGGAATTGAATATCTTCCGATTGTTGGTTTGGGATGTGAAACCTTCAATTGAGTAATAAAATGAATCAATAACTGAATATATGAAGTTGATACAAGAGGGATTCCCAACGCATTGCTGCTTCTCTCTATTGATAATTCTTGCATACTTTTCATAATATTTAATTTAAATTGTCAATTCAATCATTTTCTTTAAATAAGTTATTGCTAAACGTTTTTGTTTAAGTAAATTAGTTCTTTGTAACCATCTCTTTGAGAAATTGACACCCCAACTATACTGCGATAACCGCGAGTACTTTTTGGACGTAATCAACAACACTCTACCTTCTTAGCTAAACACCCCTATTTTTTTCTTTGTTTTTATTTTTCATTGTTTCAGGTGATCGAATTAATGGATATCATTGGACGATTGAGGCATTAAGAGTTATAAGAGGTGATGCTACACTCCATATCGGTGAGACACAGTCCGATTTTCTAAGGCTTGTTATCCAGCCCAACAACTATCAATGGATGTCAGAGAGAAGTGACGCGATATATTCTCAAGCCTTTCAGAGCGTAATGATGAGATATAAGATATGTGAGGGCACTTACCCGAGTGATCATTGCACGTTCAACTACTTTTCATGGTGGTAAAATCATCAGAATTTTACATGGTATAATAATGAAGGTCCATCATATCTCATTGAATCATATTATCCTTTTTATTCACAGCAAGCTCAAGAATTTCCTCAAGAATCAAAACCGCATGTGGATGAAATGCTTACGTGCTCTCACGTGCTAAATTTATAAAATCGTGATCAGTAGCTAATAAGAGGTACTTTACTTTGGCTGTATAATTAGCAACCGATTATATCTGTTGCCTCCCTAAATTGTCGATAATATGTCGTCAACACATAATGTCTTATTTATCGACAGAAAATTATGTTAGTAATTTGCTAAATCCATCGTTAAATTTATGTTTTTTTTTATTTTAAATCTATTGATATTGTGTTGGAATTTACTGATACAAATATTTCTGTCAATAAATTCGGTTGCCATTATGATAATTTTTTATAGCGATTGCATCAGAGTGAAAAAGACGAATCTATTTTAAGAAATTGTGTAACACAAACCTCGATATTTTAACAAAGATTCATTTTACAATTTTTGTTATCGAAATTATGCTCATCATATCGGAAGATCTCCTACTTCCAAACACGAAATTAATATTTATTATTTTAAATTTATATATATTATTATCGGTAACTAACACATTTTGAATTATAATTTCTTCCTCACCCACGTGGGATAGGTTTAAACCCCTGACTTTTTGTACCACCTCAAAATATTTTACAGTTAAGTTAATTATCACCCACGTGGAATCGTTGGAAATCCCACCGCCAAATAATCCCTTTCAGGCTTAAGCGGAGTAGGTAAAATTTTCGGCTGTCCCAGATTCTTACAAGAAACACACTCCCTAAATTCGAACTCAGAACCTCAAGGTGAGATCGTGAACCTTACACCACCAAATCAGGCTCTGGGAGACACTATAATTTATTTAATCAACTGAAAGCCATAATTGTTGCCATAACTGTTCTAGTGAACATGGAATTATAAATCATGTTAGATATGAAAGGAAGTCTTGAATTCACTCTATATGAATTTACAATGGTAAAGGCCTATATATATAGGCTACATAGAAAACCAAAATAGAAAAGGAATCCTATAGCTATGAACAATAATAATGAATATAGGAAATCTTCATCTAATAGGGAAATATAATAAAACCATAATTCCTAATGGTAATAGGAATTCTATTTTAGATATTGATTCCATATTCCTTAACACCCCCCCTCAAACTCAAGCTGGTAACGAAGGAGTAAGCTTGAGGTTGCATCTTGAAATCGGAGAGCGGGGTTCCGAAACTGAAAATATTGAAATTTGGAGGCTGAAAACCTTGAGATAATGGATGAGCTTTAACCTACGAAGCCCGAAGGGGGAGCCGAAGCCCAAGAGGATGCCGAAGCAGGAGAGCTTTAACCTACGAAGCCCGAAGGGGGAGCCGAAGCCCAAGAGGATGCCGAAGCCGGAGAGCTTTAACCTACGAAGCCCAAGAGGATGTCGAAGCAGGAGAGCTTTAACCTACTAAGCCCGAAGGGGGAGCTGAAGCCCAAGAGGATGCCGAAGCCGGAGAGCTTTAACCTACGAAACCCGAAGGGGGAGCCGAAGCCAAGAGGATGCCGAAGCAGGAGAGCTTTAACCTACGAAGCCCGAAGGGGGAGCTGAAGCCCAAAATGATGCCGAAGCAGGTGAGAACCAAAGCCAAAGAGGGAGTGAAATCCCAACGGAGAGCGGAAGCAAAATCTTAAAAAGAGGCGAAACCTGAAAAGAGCAGGCCCATAGCACACTTATTAAGGGGTGGTGCAAATGGGTTGCGTATAGGAAAAGCAATGTGATGGTTGGCAACGGGGGGCGCGTGAGGGTCACACAATTATGGTAGCCGTGATCCCCACGCGCCGATGAGAATCAGAGAGAGTGAAACTAGAAAAAGGAGAACCTGATATCTGATACCATGTAAGATAATGAAAGGAAGTCTTGAATTCACTCTATATGAATTTACAATGGTAAAGGCCTATATATATAGGCATCTACCATTGTAAATTCATATAGAGTGAATTCAAGACTTTCTTTCATTATCTAACAATTTTTTTAATATTTTCATTTAATTCAACAATATTTTGATATCTGCTGAGCTATGGTTGATCCTTCTAAAAACATCCATTACTCTTTGTTTAAACCACAAAATAGTTATTTTTGTCCATTTTGTGATTGCGTTGATGGTTGATCCTCCAAGAGATCAAACAGCTGCTTCAGTTTAGTTGAAATGTCAATTTGGTATTCATGTATGGTGAAATGAAACCATTAACCATGCACCTCTCTCACTCATTCAATTGGTTCCTTTTCTTGCAATCTACGACAATTTCTTATTATTACCACACAACAATTTTCACCCAAACTCTTGCCAAGACCATGTGCTTCTTCTTTACTTGTATGTTCATTTCTTTCATTTAAATCATTTCCACTTTTGTTTCAAGTTTTCTAGTTACAGAGTTCATTGCACTTTTGGTCACTATATCAGTAACACTGATAAAATGAATTTCAAATTGTAGTGCTTATTTTGTATGAATGATTTGTTGAATAGGTATGAGAATGTGCATTTTCTTAGATAATATTGTTAGTTACAATAGAATAATAGATGCATAATGCATGCAATAGAGTGAAGAAGTGTAATACATTTTGTTCATGTGTTTTTTGACTGTTGTTGATGTCTCAGCCTTTTTTTGATTCTTTGCTTAGTTTTAAAATGCATTTTTAATTAGCATTAACAGTAATGTATCAGATTTATTGTAGTCTCTTCAGCATCCAGTTCAATATAAATGGGTTCAGGGAACTGGTTTAGATCAATAATTTGCCTAAAAAAGGGGAAGCAAGACAGATCCAAACAAGGAAAGGTAAATCTTCTGTTTGTTTATTTACTCTGCAGAACTGGACTAAAACCGTAGTAAAGTTTGGTTACATTTTCAATTATCATTTGATCTGAAAACTGATTCAGGTGCTTTCAGCTACTGAAAAATCTAATGGCTCCAATGATTCTCCCATCGAATCAAGTGGGCATGCCAATGGTGGTTCACATAGTAATAATGGTTTTCTCAGAATTCCAGTCGAAGAAAGAGCCGCCATTCAGATTCAAAAAGCTTTCCGGGCTTATAGGGTATATTCTACTTTAAACTCACTTTCTGGGCTATCACTATTTCTTTCTTTCTTTTCACCAAGTATACATATCCTATCGTTATCTAATATTTAGTCCAGGTTAAAAATTTCATCCACATCCTCTTCAACATTTAGTATGTCTAATTGGTTACGACAGTTAGTAAAAGAGTAATGCTAGACATCTCAAATGTACACATAGTATATGTTGCTGTGGTAGTAATGCTAGACATCTCAAATGTACACATAGTATATGTTGCTGTGGTTTTATCTCTGAATTTTTGCAGGCAAGAAAATCGATCCCGCGTCTTACAGGGGCAGGGAACATTGTGATTCAAGACCAAACTGTTCAAAAGCAAACATCAAGTGCACTGAGCTATATACATTCATGGTGCAATATCCAGACACAAATTAGAAACCGCAGACTTTGTATGGTCACTGAAGGTCGAATTAAGCAAAAGAAACTCGAAAATCAGTTGAAACTAGAGGCCAAGCTTCATGATTTGGAGGTACGAAAATTTTACCAACTTCAAATAATGCATAGAACTAGCGAACATGGTTTAATAAGCAATTTGGCCATGTTCAGGTTGAATGGCACAATGGTTCTGAAACTATGGAGGAAATTCTTTCCAGAATACAGCAGAGAGAAGAGGCAGCGGTAAAGCGAGAGCGAGCCATGGCATATGCCTTCTCTCACCAGGTCTGCTTGCTATCAATTTAACGCCCATCATTACATCTAAATCTAAATCTAACACTTATGGTTGGTGTTAAGATTTATGATTCTATAAAATATAATGTTTTCCAGTGGAGGGCAAACTCTAGCCAGTATTTAGGCCAGGCATATTACACTATTTGCAAAGAAAACTGGGGTTGGAGCTGGATGGAACGATGGATTGCTGCTCGGCCTTGGGAGATTAGAGTTTATGCCAAGCCAACCAAGAAAATTCGAGCCAAGCAACTGACCAATGCTGATAAAATTGCAAGCCAGCTGGAGCTAAAAGTGTCAGTTTCAGCTACAGAAGTGAAAAAATCGCCGCACCAAGTTTCTGAAAACCAAGCTGTCCAAGAGTAAACATGTTTTAACATTTGACAAGTGCCTGTATTCTGCTTCTCTAACCCCGCAGTTTCACACTAGCAGCTTGGCAATTGATTGACATGGATTATTGGCTACATTCTATCTGTGTGTTGTGATTTCGGTAGGGTGAGTTGGTGTGAATTGGCAATGAACGTAAAGTGTGTAAAATAAGAGAACACAATTACACTCACCAGATATATTATATATACACATGGGATTGGATTTGTTTTATTTACAGTTGTCTACACTGTAAACATATGTAATTTAGGTGTGATATCTTATTGCCTTTTAAAATATGGTTGTGATATATGAATTGTTGTGCATGTCTTGAAGCCAATGAGGGAAAATGCTGTATCTCAATAATTTGTATTCTTCAATCAGGACAAACTTGTGTAGTGTACTTTCAATTCAATAAGAATGTGTCCTTTTTTTGCCAAAAGGTTCTGTTCAATTTGCCTCAGTTGATGATCATTCATTCAGAGGGGAAAAAAAAAAGAGAAAAAAAAAACCTTCTGCATATTTTATGTCATTTAAAAACCATTGGTGTAATGTAACACCCATCAAGGCATCAACCAACCATAAAGCAATGTCACTATCTTCTCTGTCCAAGCTATGATTTTCATTATTATTTTCTTTAAAAAATAAAAGTTTCCAGCTAGACATTGATAGATTTTTATTAGGTACTGAGATTTACAGTTAGGGGACCACTTAACCCGATGGCCAAGTTTCAAATTTTTGTTGGCATCCATCTGTGTATTCTTTCTAAAATTGAACTTGTGCTACACAATGAGTTCCTCTTACATGGTTTCCTTCAGCAAATGTTATCCATTTCGGATCATATTCCTTCTTTTGTTTGAAAATATTAACACCATCATGATTAATATGCATAAGGTTAGATTTAATTAAGAAACTAATCACATTATCCAAACAAAAAAAAATCTCCCTATTGTTTGTCTTTTATAATCTTTATAAAGGTGCTATCTAATCTAATGGTATATAATTTAATATAATTTAAATGTTATTTTAATTTCAATATCCACCATTAGATTATATGAGATTGATTGTGTTGATGGTCGATTTTCGTTTCAGGGGTAGTTCTGGAAGAACACTCCTCAAATAAATTTCATCAACTGTGAATTTGTTTGTTGGGGACCAATGCAAACTTAGCAAGAAGATGAGAAAACATACAGAATAAACAGATGGTTTAACGTGGTTCGGCGGAATAAATCAACCTACGTCCACGGGCACAAGGAAAAAGAGAGATTTTATAACGTGGTTGAGTATGATCGACCTGTCTATTTCTCGAGCTTGGCTGACTGACCTCTTACAAGATCACTCTTCACTTAAGCTCTTTGCTCTCTATTACAAGTGAAGAATGAAATTAGCTCATACCTTATAATGAATTCCCAAGCTATTTATATATTAGGGTAACTTACACTATTACATCAATCTTGTGACGTCAGCCACGTGAATCTACCATCAATGCGATGACTCTCTTCACCAACTACGCTACTGAAAGTAACTCTGTCACCTGACATCTCCTTAAACCAAGCTACTATATCCCCTGCTACACGTTACCTCCAGCCTGTAATCTGTCATAACATACCTCTTTGAAAGGTGCAGGTTCCCATGTAGGGCTTACGACATTTGATGATCATACCATTATTATCACTTCGACCGGCCCTACCAGGTCGGGAGACAAAAGAAACAGCTGTCCTGGTCTACTGAGCCACCAGGTCGGGTCGACAGTCATGGACCACCTCAGGTCGGGCTTCACAGATGCTCACACTATCGAATCTGATATCTTCTCATCAGGTCGGGTCGGCAGTCACGGACCACCTCGGGCTCGGATCCCTCTGTCTGGCTTCTCATCCTTTGAAAGGACTTTAGATCATCTGTTGAGTGTAAATCTCATCTTACCATTCCTCGAGATTCTGACTCTTTAAGGGTCGAAAACCACAGGGGTGAGCAAAATCGGTTTCGGTTCCGGTTCCGCATGGAACCAAAACCTACCCGGAAAAATTCGGTTCCGCACTAAGTGGAACCGAAACCTACCCAATAAACAGGGTACCCTATTATTCGGTTCCAATCCAATTCCGGTCCGGTTCCGGTCCGGTTCCGAATTACCCTATTTTAAAATATTTTAATGAAAACTACATTCTGATACGAGTCCGTAGGAAAAAACGGGGATCAAATCGGAGTGCGGAAGCTCAAGAACGAAGAAAATGAAATTTTAGTCTTTTAATGCTTGTCAGCCTCATTACCCTTTCTGTTTTCATTTACAATTAGGCAAATTATCAGTGCATTAAGTTGCATAGTTGTGAAACCTTGGGGTGACATACCTTCGTTTATCGGATGATCTGTTATTGGAAAATAATTTCAAGAAATTTAAGATATTTGTGAAGAAAATGCATGCTGATCAAGTAAGTAATTTTTCACATGCATAATTTTGGAATAAAGAAACTGACATGTCTGTTGATGGTACTACTGGTCTGCTTTCAGGTTTGTTTGGTAAAATCTTCTCAATGTTCAAGTGATACAAAGGGTGGTGGTTAGATGCCGAAACATAACATCATCTGAATTACCAATCAAATAAGCAACTGGATTTGCAGTGCTAATAAAATGACTTGTATGGTTATATGTTCATATAAATCTCTAAATGTTCATATAAATCAGTTCCATGGTCCGGTTCCGGTTCCAACCATTTTGGAACCGGAACCTAACCGGATAAAATCGGTTCCTTCATTTTTGGAACCGGAACCTACCTGATTACAACCGGTTCCGGTTCCAAACCCGGAAAACCGATCCGATTCCAACCGGTTCCGGTAGAACCGGAACCGGTGCTCACCCCTAGAAAACCACCATGGATCGTCTCAAGTTTGTATTAAAAATTTAAGTCGAAAGAACCCACTCACAAGCAAAATTATTGAAGAATCCCATTTAGATTGTTGAACATTTTTGGAAATTTTGATGAAGATTATTCAAATGATTGTGATATTCGATAAAAGGTGATACTATTTCAGCTCAAGTTTTGAACAATCTATCTTAGGTATCCAATAGTGGATACTGAAGTAAGATCCAATAATTCACAAGACATTAGGTGTGCTCTCCTTTTATTTTATTTTATTTATTTATTTTTATATTAGAAATATATAGTACTCAAAAGGTGTGGTTTGGTAACATACTAGCATAAGGTTTAGATTAGGTTGTTCATGTCATATGTTCGAATCTAGTGAGCGTAATTTTTTGTAAAAGTATGAGACAACCGCAAATTTTATTTACTTCGCTTAAACCCGAATCGGGTGATTTGACGGCGAAATTTTCAACTTTAAAAAAGAACTTAAAAATATTTTTTTTTCCAAAAAAACTAAATATAATTTCTTAATTTATTTTATCTTTTTGTTATCTTTAAAATAGAGCGAGGGGTGCCTTCTAGTTAACTAATGAGTTATTAGTGGGGTTCTTATACTATTTTAATATATAGAAATAAAATACTATTTAAATCTTTTTAATATTATTTTAATATAAAAAAATAAACAAATTTTGATTTTTTTTTTCCAAAACAAACCTTGAAACGCTATTAGTGTAGGTCTATAGACTGTTAGTTTTAAAAACCAGATTGATAATCTAAAATATTTAATGAGTTATTGATTTGATCGATTGAAATGTTCTGATTGAACCGACTAACGTCATGAATAATTTTAATTAATTATAAATTATAAAAATATATATATATTTTTTTTTGTTTAAATTTTTTTTTTTTTGGATTAAGTTTTGACTATACACCGATTTTTAGAGAACCGAATTTCGAATTCTAATCCCTTTGATCGGTTTTGAAAAGAATGATTCTCACTTCTCAAGGTCAATTTGTTTTCCACCATTATCACCTATAAACAAGGAACCCTGCTTTCAAAGATTACCAAACCTTCATTTAACTATTAAAAACCAAAAAAAAAAAAAAATTCTCATTCAATGGTCAAAAGTCAAAACCCGTTCTTATAAAGTCTAGATTATTATTGTTCCAACAATCTACCTTACTTAAGAAACAAATTAATTAATTAACCAAAAAATAATAATCATCATCAACTTATCTAATACTAGGGCCCCACCTTCCTTTTGTGCAACATAAAATGATAATCATGATGATAAATTACTTTTCCTTTAAAAAAAATCCAACACTAATCACTCATAATATTTTTATACGTTCTCCAATAAATAAATTCAAAATTTTCATAATAAGTCAAAAAAACAGCTCAAAAAATTAAACCAACTCAGTGGCACTCATGCAAATTTCAGCCAAGTTTAAGCCCAAATATCAACAACCCCACATATATATACACACATGTAAAATAAACCACAAAAACTGAAGATTCTCATTCTCTTTATCAGATTTGAATTCATAATTTAATTTAAACCCCTAAAAAAATATTTTTTCAATCCTTTTCTGGGTTTTACATGATTTAGTGGTTTTTTGTGTGAGTTGAAAGTGACCCAAGTGACATTTTTGTCACCAAAGATTATATATATAGGATAAGTTTGTTACAAAGTTGAAATTTTGTTTCAAAAATAACAAAATGTTGTGTAGAAAAAATTCAAGCTTTGATAATAGAGGTTCTGTGCCTGTGCATCTCAATGTGTATGATTTAACACCATTTAATGGCTATGCATATTGGCTTGGTCTTGGAGTTTATCATTCTGGTGTTCAAGGTTTGTTTTTTCTTCTTCTTTCTTGAAGTTCTTGTTAAATTTATATCTGGGTTTGTTTTAGATCTGTAATGAGCTTGTTAGATCACTTGTAGTTGTTTATAGAATTATAATAAAAGTTCGAACTTTGAAGTGTTGTTGGTGCATCTTTTAATGCTAATTGTTTATGGAGTTGGATCTGCTGCTATTTAAGTATTTAAATTTGGTATCTTTATTATGTTCTGTTTGGTTGATAAGAATGTGCAAGAAAATGTAATGCAGTTCAAGATTTGAAATTTTGATGCATTTGGTGAATTGGGTTTCTGGGTAGCAAGCATTTTAAGTTTATTGTGTTCATTTGTTTGTTTCATCTTCTGGGTAAATGCTAATATGCTGAATCTGCTATTTGTAACTGCAGTTCATGGAGTTGAGTATGCATTTGGAGCACATGAGTATCCAACGACTGGGATTTTCGAGGGAGAGCCAAAACATTGTGAGGGATTTACATTTAGGAAGACAATTTTAATTGGGAAAACTGATATGGGGCCTGCAGAAGTGAGGGCATTGATGGAAGATTTAGCAGAGGAGTATAGAGGAAATGCTTATAATTTGATCACCAAGAATTGTAACCATTTTTGCAATGATGCTTGTATTAGACTCACCGGAAATCCAATCCCCAGTTGGGTAAATCGCCTTGCTAGAATCGGTAAGGGCAAAGTTTAGGATGGCTTAGTGCTGTTCGTTTTGTTCTAGCAATTTTGTCATTTGATTGAATTTCCCGGTTTTGAATTGCAGAACAAAAGCTAATCATGATTGATTTACTTTTCAATACTATTGCAACATTCTCTTATAAATGAGATTATTGTGGTTAATTATACATAGAAATTTTGCTAATGAAACTGTGTTTCATGAAATTTCTGGTGTCTAATGATATGTTTTGATTGAGACCTTGATGCAACATACATAAATTAGTATATGGTTTTCATGTTTTTCGATTTCTGGGTTTGTTTATTGTTTTTCCGCAGGTTTTTTCTGCAATTGTGTTCTTCCGGCCACTTTAAATTCAACTAAAATTCGGCATCCTAGAATAGACAATAAGGCTGATGAAGGAGAGAAAACGAATTTGACAAGCGAATCAAACAGATTCCCATCTTCTACTTCTTCTTCATCTTCATCATCTTCTCCTCAAGTTCGCGGTAGAAGTAGAACTAGAAGCCGGCGTGCTCTTGCTCCAGCTTCACCGTTGATTCTTGGTTCTTAATCATCTTGATGATTAAAAAAATGTTCTTACCAAGTCCCTTTATCCCCATATTTTTGAAATTGCTCAAATGAAAGGTGGCAATACAAAAATTTTAATTATTTTCATTCTTTGTTGTGATTTTTATGAGGCTAACATTTTCTTTAGAAATATTGCAGGCATGCTGCAAAGATTGTACATTTTGTATGCTCCCTTATCTTTTCTAAAGTGGTGTTGTCTCTGCAATTTTATCAATTCAACCTCATTTTTTGGGCAAATTTTGTGTTGTTTTTGAACGATAAAATTAAGCATAGTATATATATATATATATATATTGTAATTAAGATGAGAAACCTCGCTCACTAAACATCAACACTTAGGCCGTGTTTGGTTCCTATTGTTATTAAGACAGGAATGAGGTGAGTTTGATATTGTCACGACCCAAAATCAGAGTCAATAATAATTATGTAATTGTTTCAAATTTAATTTAAAAATAAAATAGTCAAAGTCAAATACATATCCCGGGGACTTATAAAATGACAAAAAATACAAGATCATTAATTTAGAATGAATAATAGAAATTCCCACAATAAATGTGATCACCCATACGAGTTTTAAAAATGAAAAAAAAAAGTCCATAAAAATATACGTATCAACTCATAGTTATATAAACTAATACATAATGATCAATGCCAAAATCTAAAATCTCAACGAAATACCTAGAAATAATGAGTTGTGATGGATTCCCACTATAAACAATTCACGATCCTGCCAAGTCAAAGCTACTCCTCGAAGTCTTGGTCTCTAAAATCACCACATGAATGCGATAAGTGAGCAAAACAATGTGTTCAGTAAGGATTAAATTACTTACCTTAATTGATTTTACCAAAATCCTGTATGGTATACAAACATATACGTATACAAAAATATGGACGAGGCTCTGTGTGTGTGTGTCTATATATATATAACAGAATTGCCACACGAGATTGCATAACTAAATACCCAATACGGGAGCTATGAATAATCAATATGTCATGCGGGGTCACATAACCAGTCACCCAAACGGGAGCCGTAAAAATGGAAAGTTGACCTGAAACTTCAATCTGTTGTAACTCGCACACGACAGCTTCGATGAATACACCATTGGTGCCGCTGGAAAGCCGTTGATGGTGGCTTGGTGGCGGCCCAATGCGTGACGGCGGCTGATCGGCTATGTGAGAGGGATTTTTTTTTTTAAATGAAAGAGTGAGCTGGTTTGAAAATTACAGGGGGAAGAGGTTGCTTTTAAAACAATTACGTCATGTGGTGCTTCAATGGAAAATAGCATTCCAACCCCCGAATTTTCGATCAAACACGAAATTAATCTCCATGTATAAAATTCTCTCTAAAAGATCCCAAAAAATTTAAATTTGTATCATTTTAGCCCATGCTTGAAAATTTAAATTTTGACTATTTGACTTGCTTGACCGGAACCTTTAAGGGAAAAGATAATAATACCCTTATAAAATTTCGGGGTTATTACATCCCCCACTCCTTAAGAAAATTTCATCCCGAAATTGAAATACAAAACGAGTTTAAGATATAAAAAGAGTCTAGAAATTAAACAAATGAGGATATCTCTCCATCATCTCGGATTCAAACGTCCAAGTAACCTCCTCGACACTATGATGCTACCACAAGACCTTCACAAGTGGAATCTCTCTACTACAGAGGATGTTGACTTTACGATCTAAAATCTGATTTGGCGTCTCCTCATAAGTCGCCCCTTTCTGGATATGAACTTCAATTTATGAAATGATATGAGTTGGGTCAGGGTAGTACTTCTTCAACATCGAAACATGAAACACATTGTGCATGTGGGACAACTATGGTGGCAAGGCCAACTTATACGCAACTAGACAAATTCTCTCAAAAGTCTCAAAAGGTTGGTGTCAATTAACCCTTTACTCGAAATCGGGAAACACCCTTACGAGGAAAAATCTTCAAGAAAATATAGTTCATAATCATAAAATCTAGAGGTATTTGTCTTCGATCAGCATCACTCTTCTGACGACTCTGGGCCGTTCATAAACTATCCCTGATAACTTTAATATTCTTGATAGTTTCTTATATCAAGCCTGGCCCAAGGGTGATGATTTCCCTTACTTTACCTCAGCATTGTGGATATCTACATGGACTCCTATATATGCCTCAAAAAGAGCTATACCGATACTAGACTAGTGGTTGTTATTATAAGCAAACTCTACCAAAGCCAAATGATTATTCCAACTACCTTGAAAATCCATAACACAAGCTCGAAGCATGTCCTCGAGGATCTGTATAACTCTCTCTGACTGTCCATCTTTCTGAGGGTGAAAAGCGGTACTGAAACTTAACTGTATCTCTAGGGCATTCTGCAGATTCCTCCAAAATTGAGATGTGAACCGTTAATCTTGATATGAAGTGATAGATAAGGGAATCCTATGAAATCGAATGATCTGATCTGCATATAAATTTTCGAGTTTCACTGAAGGATATCTCATACTAATAGGATTAAAATGTGATGTCTTAGTCAATCTGTTAACAATCACCCAAACAACATTAAACCCTTGTTTCGTCTTCGCGAACCCGACACAAAGTCTATCGTGACATGGTCCCATTTCCACTTGGCAATAGGTAGAGGTTGTAACATTTCATCTCGCCTCTGATATTCTGTATTTACATGCTGACACGTCATACACCAAGATACATACTTAATGGCATCACGTTTCATACCTGCCCACCAATACTCTATTGAGATCCTTATACATCTTAGTGCCTCTCAAGTGTACTACCGACCTAGAGCGATGAGCTTCTAATAGATTAGTCTCATTGAGTTCGGCATCACCGGGTACAACTAACTTCCCATGGAAAATGAGAAATCCATCTATAGTCATACTCCAACCGTCTAATTATTCACCGTTTTACAGTTGATTCCATCTAATTCTCAAATCTTCGTCCTGCCACTGATGTTGTTTCACCACTTGAACAAGCATAGGAACCACAACAATGTAGTATGCATAAACCCTGTACCATCTTCAAGGTACCGCAAATGGTAGTCCCCGACTATCACAGCTCTCTTACATTCCTCCATGTACTCTATCTATCTTCATTGTTTTAAGTTCAAATCATGCTGAGTGAACATGTACTTTAAGCTTTTATGATCAGAATATACCTCAGATATGGCCTCATAAAGATAACACCTCTAAATCATTAAAGCGAAGATTACAGCAGTTAACTCAAGATCATGTGTCAGGTAGTTCCTATCATGAGGTTTCAACTATCTAGAGGTGTAGGCTATCACTCTACCATTCTGCATTAAAACATACCCCAATCTAATACCAAATGCATCTGTATAATCTGTGTATGGCTCACCGAGATGGGAAACAACAAGGATGAGTGCATTGGTTATCTTGGTTTTCAGTTCTAAGAACGCCTCTTCACACTTGTCTTCCTAGATAAATTTAACTCATTTCTTTGTCTACTTTGTCGGTGGTAAGACTATTCGAGAGAAGATTTCAACAAAGTGACTATAGTAGCCCGTTTAGACACATTTTTAGGTCTTTCCCAAAGCAATACATCTTCTACATTAACTGGGTCCACCGAAATACCCATTTGGGAAGTAATATCTCCTAAGAATTTGACCTATGTCATTCAGAAGTGAAATTTCTCTCGCTTCGAATACAATTGGTTAACCCTTAAGGTCTGCAGAGCAATCTCCATGTGCCTCTCATGCTTCTTCATGGTCTGAGAATAAATTAGAATATCATCAATGAACATAATGACAAATCGATCTAAATAGGGTCTAAACACCTTATTTATGAGGTCCATGAAATTTGATGTGCGTTGGTCAACCCAAAAGGCATGAACAGAGACTCAAAGTGTCCACAACGAGTTCTTAATGCCGTCTTCGGTACATCATTTTCCCGAATCTTCAACTGATGATAACCCAACCTTAAGTCAATCTTGGAGAAGAAATTTGAACCACCCAACTGATCGAATAGCTCATCAATCAGTGATAACATGTACTTGTTCTTAATTATAGTATGATTCAACTGTCGGTAGTCAACACATAACCGTAGTGAACTGTCATGCTTCTTAGCAAACAATACATGGGCTCCCCAAGGAGAAAATATTGGGGTGAATAAATCCCTTGCTAAGTAACTCATGTAGCTGATCTGCAACTATGATAATTCAACATGCACCATCGGTATGGATGTATGTAAATTGTTGTTGTGTTAGGGTTAGATCAATACAAAATTTTACCTCTATATCAGTAGAGGTGGGCATAAAAATTAAAACCAAACTGAACTGAATCAAAAATATTGGATCGGTTCAGTCTGATGGTTTATATTCAATTTCAGTTTTTGTTAAACTGATTAGTTGAAATCAGTTCGGTCTACGATTCGAATCGAACCGATGAACTGATTGGTTTAACAATTTAAAGAGAAAATAAGGTTTTGTTCTTCATTCATATTGAATTTTTGGTGTTTAATGCTTGTTTGTGAAGTGAGATTTTGGTTTCTTCGTTTGTTTAACTGAAAATGTAAGAGAAAAAGGTAAGAAAATTTTAAACCCCGAGCCTTGTGTGTTCTTATTGTGAGTGTATATGTGGTTTCAGTTCGATTCGATTTTGAGCAGTTCTGAACTAAAATCGAAAACTGAAAACTGAAATCGAACCAAACCGAACGTTCAGTTTGGTTATACTTTTCTCTTTGAGTTCGTTCCAACAATATAGAACTGATCAGTTTTTTGTTCGATTCGGTTTATTTCAAAATCGAACCGAAACCAATTTTACCCACCCCTACATATCATGTGGTAGTCCTTGTAACTAATGTGGGAATATGCCAAGAAAGTCATCTACCACTGATACAAATGGAGTCTGTCCAGCTGTAACAGACGTACCCTCAATCGAGTACAAATATCCAAAACACCGCAAATTTCTCTTTCCCCTAATACACTCCTTAAGAAGAGGGTTTGATGATCTCACACCCGAACTAGCTTAGAATACCACAACTTCCTGATCCTTCAAATAAAGCGTAACCTTCTTACTATAGTAATCCAATACTACTCGATATTTAGATAACTAGTCTATACCCAAGATCACATCAAATTGGCACATAGATATCACAATCAAATCAGCTATCAACCTATGATGCCCAATAATCATACGACAAGATTTGCACACCGTGAAAACTATAACAATACTACATATTGGAAGATGTAAAATTAAGGGTGGCTAAAAGGGTCACACTCTATGCCGATCAAAGAAATAAATGATGTAGATATGAATGAATGCGTAGCCTCTGAGTCAAATAAAATATGAGGCCAAATATAAGTGACAAGAATCACACCCTCAACCACGACATTACTTGCAGGGGCCTCTATGCTGTTTGAACCAATCACTACAAAAGTCTGTCCACTCGCCTTCCTTTTACCCTTGTTCCACTGGTCATGTCTTGGCTGACTATCGCTCGAACCTACTCCATGATCGTGCAAATTATGGCTGCCCTGACTATTGGAACCTGTGAAGTCTGACATGAATCCTTACCCTACTGAAACCCTGGACCATGTGGTCGAAACTGGGGATAATGCTGAGAATGATATCCTGAGGATTGAGACATGGGATTACGAGTTGTAGAATCGCTGTATGACTGGGCTGCCCTCCCATAGCTCTCTGATCCTCTCTAAGATGACGATCCTCCTTTATTTGTCCTCTAGGAGAAAGTGGAGACTGGTGCTGACTTTGGGGATAATTCCTCATCAGATGACCCGGCTGGCTACATCTATGACAATTATAGGGTTGGTAATGACTGTTACCAGTTGATCCCCTACTACTCCCATTGGAGGTACCACTGCCCGTAGGATTTTGTGTTTGCCAATCACCATTTTTTATAGCTTTCTTGGTTTGTTTCATTGCACTTAAGCCATTATACTCCTCAAAAGTACGGTTCAGTTCATCTTCCACTCTCTGGGCTGCAGACACTAACTCGCTAAATACCGAAAATGAATAGGTGGCAAGTTGCGCTAAGATCTTCTTCCTCAACCTCTCCTTGAACTTTACACATCTCTCAACTGGGTTCTTGAATGACTGAGGAGTATACCGGAATAACTCAAAAAACCTAGCCTAATATTGAGCAACAATCATATCCCCATACTCCAAGCGATGGAATTTAGCAATCATACGATGTCGGTAACTAATGGGAATGTAGTAGTCTATAAATACTCTCGAACTCATCCAAAGTCATGTTAAGAAGATCATGATCACTCTTCATCATATCTTACCATTCATCAGTCGATCCCCCTCAAACCAATATGTGGCGAACCCCACTCTAAATTTTTGTGGCACTTTCATGGTATCTAATTTTTTTGATGGTTTTCATCCATCTCTCAGCTGTAATAGGGTCAAGCTGCCCTTCAAAGATTGACAATTTCAACTTCATGAACTCCATAAGTATAACTACTCTGCGGGCCTCGGCTTCTTGCTCCGAAATAGGATTCCTCATAGTTCTAAAGGCCTCAAACATAGCAGTAATGTGCTCCAAGTTAGGTTGCTGGTCTGGCGCAACCGGCCTCACTTTTCCTCTTCTCGGAGGCATTTTATAGACATGGATCATATATCAAACATTAGTACTATAATGATGCGTATGGACCAAAAAAGTCGAAAATAGAAGGATGAAATTTCCAAAACTCTTATTAAAGGGGTGTCACATCCCAAAGAAGGTAAAATCGTGCCCTGATACCAAAAATATTATCACGACTCAAAATGGAGTCAATGATAATTATGTAATTATTTCAAATTTAATTTCAAAATAAAATAGTCAACGTCAAACGCATGCCCCAAGGACTTATAAAACGACAAAAAAATACAAGATCATTAATTTCGAATGAACAATAGAAATTCCCACAATAAATATGATCACCCATACGAGTTTTAAAAATGAAAACAAAGGTCCATGAAAATGTACACATCCACTCATAACTATATAAACTAATACATAATGTTCCATGACAGAACCATAAATCTCGATTAAATACCTAGAAATAATGAGTTGGAGGGATCCATACTCTAAACAACTCACGATCCTACCAAGATCTATTCCTCGAAGTCTTGGTCTCCAAATCACCACATGATTGAGATAATAAATGGGTGAGTAAAACAACGTGCTCAGTGGGGATTAAATCACTCACCTTAATTGGTTTTACCAAAATCATGCATGGTTAGTAATAGAAACATATATACGTATACAAAAATATGCATTATAAAAATAATTTAAACCATTTCATAAAATTATTGGAGTTGGTGCTTGGAGCGCCAATCCGAATAATGTATTGTACATTTTATTATTTATAAATAAAATAACTATATTTTAATTTCAAACCTTATTAATGGTAATGTCATTATGTATATTAGATTGATGTATAAATACGATAAGAATGGCATCGACCTTAGAATAGTCTTTTAGTAATGCTGGACATTGGGTGGTCCAATATATATGTTTAGAATATATATGTTTGTCGTATAACATATGTTGTGGTTGGTTTTGAAATTAAAAATATTTTGGGTGATTTTAAACTTGTTTAAGAAATAATAAAAAAAAATTGAAAAATAGTGTCGATGATGCTGCTTCAGCGCATGCTGGCTGTACAGGCAGCTTGCGCGGCCCGAGTGTAGGACACAGATGTTGGACGACGCTATTCCGGGCTCGCGGTCCGATTGGGAGTACGAAGTAGCCCGCGGGGGACTAAACCGGAGAAATAACATGGAGTCGCCACCTGGTGTGAATCAGGACAAAGATTTAAGGCCGCACTCACCCCTCGCAAGGGAAGACCTCAAACCATTGGGTTCGGAATGGTCCCTTACTTATGCCACTTGTAATAATGTGATTTGTGCAATAATTTAATCGAATCTAGCAACATACATTCCCAAGGGTATTCTATTTCTAAGATCACATGCATAAGTACAAGGCTCATATCTAAGTTTGCATATAACCTATGTCCGAATTTGCATACAACCTATTTGCATATAACCTATGTCCAAATTTGCATATAACCTATGTCCGAATTTGCATACAACCTATTTGCATATAACCTATTTGCATACATTCCTATTTAATGTCAGGTTGTACGTGAGGCAGTGGGTGTGAAGGAGGGCTTTGTGCGTGCAGTGATGGGACTTGGCGTGAGGCAGATTTGTGGGTGAAGTGGGCTGTTGAGATGTGAGGGCTGTAACGTGAAAGGTTTTATGGCTGTGTCGGTTTATGGGTTTGTGAGGCTGAAACGTGAATGTGTTTTTAAGGTGGCGTGAGTGTGTTTTTGAGTTGGCGATTAATGTGCTGTTACGTGAAGTGTTTAGGCGTTGAGTGGCTGTGAGTGAATGGCTTATGATGCGTGAGCTGAGGCTAATGTGTGTGTGGGCTAGGTGGCTTATCTTTGTAGTTTGTGAGTGCGTGAAGATGAGTGGCTTATGTGTGCAGTTTTGTGAGTTAGAGAAGGTTCTGTATGGGGGACGTGAGGATCAACTAGGTGCGTGAGGGCTAGTGAGTGGAGAAAGGCTAAGGGTTTTTTTTTGGTGCCGTCTGGATGCTATATTTTTGTGTGAGTTAAGATGAATGAGCTAGAGCCTTAGGGTTGCATTTTGTGTTATTTTTATAGACAAAGGGTAGGGTGAATCCTTGCTTGAAAAGGAATGAGATTTGTGTAATAAAAGGGATACCATTTAATTAGTGTCACACAAGGAAAAAATATATTTAATTGGGGACAAGATTTGTTTAAATTAGGAATAGGTTTATTTGATGTTTATTTATTTTATTTTAATTTGGTATATGATTTGTTTTGTTTAGGTAAGTAATTTGTTATTTTAGTAAGTGATTATTTAGATTTTATTTGATTTATTTTAATTTCCCATGTGTTGAATATGTGTTTTATTATTTTTGGAGGTGTCTTATGGGCTTGGGCGTGTGTGGGCTTGGCTTGGGCGTGTGGTTGGCTTGGCTTGGGCGTGTGGTTGGCTTGGCTTGGGCGTGTGGGCTTGATGTGTATTTCAAGGGTTTTGGGCAAAGTTAAATTGTTTGCGGGGTTTTGGGCTAAAGGTGTTTTAAAACGGAGGTCCAACAAGCGAGCCCGAAGCTAAACAAGCGAACTAAATCCAACAAAAATCCCAATTTCTGACTTTTCCCTTCCGACGTATGTTTCCCGCGATTTCCGTGACTTAAAAGGTAGTGTCTCCAAATGAGACTCATCATAGGGACTTAAATGCAAAAATGCAGTGCCTACAGTCGCCCCCACTTTGATGGGACTTGTGCAGTGTGTGAAAATGACAATCCTATCAAAGTTATGCATGCATTTTTACTTACCTGGCTCTCCAGCTGTTGCTTAACTTGTTATCCTGAGATGCTTTGACATTTGGGCTTTGTTCCCAAATTATATTGAATATGGGCTTTGTTCCCGAACTGCGTTGAGAGAGGGCTTTATTCCCGAGCTATTTCGAAATTGGGCTTTATTCCTCTAGGCTTTGTTCCTGAACTGTGTTGAAAGTGGGCTCTATTCCTCTAGGCTTTATTCCCGAACTGTGTAAAGATAGTGGCTTTATTCCCCTAGGCCTTGTTCCCGAACTGTTTTGAAAGTGGGCTTTATTCCTCTAGGCTTTGTTCCCGAATTATGTTAATTGTGGGCCTTATTCCCGAACTGTGTTGAATTTGGGATTTATTCCCTGGGCCTTGTTCCGAACTGTTTCAAGATAGGGCGTTATTCCCCAGGGCCTTGTTCCCGAATTATGTTGACTGTGGGCTTTATTCTCGAACTGTACTGAATGTGGGCTTTATTCCCTGAGCATTGTTCCCGAACTGTTTCAAGATAGGGCGTTATTCCCCTGGGCCTTGTTCCCGAATTATGTTGACTGTGGGCCTTATTCCCGAACTGTACTGAATGTGGGCTTTATTCCTTGGGCCTTGTTCCCGAACTGTTTCAAGATAGGGCGTTATTCCATTGGGCCTTGTTCCTGAATTATGTTGACTGTGGGCCTTATTCCTGAACTGTACTGAATGTGGGCTTTATTCCCTGGGCCTTGTTCCCGAACTGTTTCAAGATAGTGGGTCTTTGACGTCAAACTGATGTGGGCCTCGCCCCAAAACTGATACTGATGTGGGGCCTCGCCCCCAAACTGGTACTGAGGTGGGCCTCACCCCCAGACTGATACTGATATGGGCCTCAACCCCAGACTGATACTGATATGGGCCTCAACCCTGGGACTCGTCCCCAAACTACTGATGTCATATTGATGCTTCTGATTGGCTTTTATTTGCCGCTTTCTCTCTTTCTTCTTCAAAACCTGTGAATACAAAACAAACACAAAACACAAAAAGGAATGCAAAATATGTTGCGTGAATGAGTTTCTCATCCCGTTGGTTAGGTCTTCCGCCAATTCCCTTGATGACCATTCTTCTCTTTCTAAGGGAAAATATTGTTTTCAATCTACCCACATTGATCGGCTCAGTGAACTCATTTCCTTCCAAGTCTGACAGTCTCACTGCCCCATTTCCTAATTTCTGAATGGATATCCTATCATTTCTGCTTGCTTCTTCCGAGGACTCCCTGTGTTCTAAACATCGCTGAGTATCATAGTGCCATGGTTGAATACTTTTGTCAAATATACTCATGTTACAGGTTGAAAAAAGAGACTCAGGCAAGTAAACGAAATGAACGCCTTTATTATCATAAAAAAAGGTTCGAACAAGTAGACAAAACCAATGTCTTTATTAAAAATACTGGATCAAATAAGCTAGGGAGAACAGCTTCATCATTCGCAGTATCGCCTTCTTCCTCGACCTATGGTTCTTTACTACTGTTATCCCTTATCTCAATGCAAGAAGCCTGGTGGTTGAGAGTTTAGAGGACAAAGGTTTCGGGTAGGCCGGAGTTGATCATGTAGGTGGGTGGTGGAATGGAGTGGTAATTAGGTAATGGATTTTTGTATGTGTTAGGTTGTTCTTTTTCTGGATTGGGTATTTTATGGGAGTCAATGAGGTTTTGGACCTCATGCCTAAGGCGGGTACAATTGTCGGTGTCATGGCCTTTTTCTTGATGGAAGTAACAATACTGGTTTAGGTTCATGTGCGGTGGCACAGGATTTGGGAATGGCATAGGTTCCAAAGGTTTTAGAAGTCCTTACATCTTCAACTTTTCAAACACCTTTGACAAAGGTCTACCAAGATTGGAGAATCGTCTGTTTCTGACAGTTTCAACCTCAGCAGTAGTGGGCTTGATCTCAGAGGGCCCCCCATAAGTCCTTCTATTTTGGCCATAAAACTTCCGATTCTCGGCTTCCTCCTCCTCGATATCCATGATAGTCTCCCTCAACTGTCGAAAATCAGCAATCATTGAAGTCATCCTCCTCAGCTTACCATAAATAAGGGCTTAGTCCCTTGATGATCATTTTGATCTGGTCCTTCTCCGAAGGACGAGTCTGCATTTTCAGAAGCTGGCTCCTCCAGCGATCTACATACTCTTTGAAACTTTCCTCCGGCTTCTGCTTGGTATTCTCCAAGTCACGGAGTGACAAGTCAATCTCCAAATCTGTAACATACTGCTTTAGAAAAGCATCTGCCAATGCTCTCCAATCTTCCTTAACCTTTCTTTCAAGGCTATGGTACCACACTACGGGTGCCCCCTCAAGCGACATCCCAAACATCTTCTGAACTTGGCGCTGTGACAGGCCCCCTGAACTCATAACCGAGACATATTGCCAAGATGGACCTCGGGTCCCCGTTCCCATTGAATTTGGCTATGTCGGGCATTTTAAACTGAGCCGGTAGCTGCTCCTCAAAGGTCATCGCCTCATAGTCCAACAAGTCTTCATGTTTACCCCTCATCTTGCGGGTAACCGATTCTACTTGATCACAGAGTTTCTGTAATTCAGCCTGAGACCCGGCTATTCTCCCTGCGGCATTCTCGGCCATATCATCATCAAAAGTGGGGATGTCATCCCCCAACCCATTCGGAGGCTCCTCACGCCTCACATTCTCAGAATTTCCCCCAGCACGGGGCACAACCATACTAGCCACAGCAGTAGCCAAGGTTTGTAACTGTTCAGTAATCTTGGTGAGACCATTCTCCAGTTGATCCATGCGAAACCTCATTTTCTAATCCACTCATATTTGTTATTGGCCTCTTAGTGAGTCTTCCCTAACCCAACGGGAATCTATTATATTTCTTTTAAAATTCTCAGTCAGCATGTATACGTGCAATGCATGTAATATATAAGCCCATAAAAAATTCATACTAGTTGGCCCATTATCATTTTAAAGTGTTCAATCACGCTATTACGCGGTGCAAACTTGTCCCAGTTGAAAAGGCCCAACATGTTTACACCTTGTGATAACATGGCTAAACGACTTCAAATGATGAGAGGCCATAAACATAAAATGGCCCATCGGCATTTTAGAAGCTCTTGGCCCAATTGTCAAAGGACATGAACTCGTCCCAGTTTAAATGGCCCAAAAAGTTCACATCTCTGGACAAGAAGTCCAACTGGATCCAAATGACGATGGTCCAAAACACAAACATAAGTAAATAATTTCTACTAGTTTTACGACTAAGGTTCACATGTGGGTTTACGGGAGTGCGGACAAAGGCTCTCACTGACGAAGGATTACCCACAACTAGGACTCCCCACTCGAGGGTTCGAGCAACCAAGTGAGCGCACCCTTTTTTTATACACTAAGGTACGTGCCAACGAGTTATGGTGTGTGACTGACTGTCAAATGGATTTCCCATTGTAGATTCCCCAGAGGGAGGGTGGAGCGAACTCTCTTAAATACCCAAGTCTCTTAGGCTCTTATCACTTGGTGACAGGAATAAACAACGAGTCCTCCAAATTAGTCCATCACAGTAAGCTACGAGTAAATGATTATTTATGTGCCTTCACAGCTTTTCCTTATAGAAAGGTAGTGAGTGAAGGAAGACACCAAACTATCACCTAGCCTTAATAATGCCTTTGATTAAACCACCTCAACCCACAATAGACACGGCTAACTTAAAGCACCAATCACAAACATTACAAGACATTATTTCAGGGCCGACTCTTTATCCCCAGTGGAGTCGCCAGACTGTAGGACACAGATGTTGGACAAATATGTTCCGGGCTCGCGGCCGGTTAGGAGTACGGAGTAGCCCGTGGGGGACTAAACCGGAGAAATAACATGGAGTCGCCACCCGGTGTGAACCGGGATAAAGATTTAAGGCCGCACTCACCCCTCGCAAGGGAAGACCTCAAACCATTGGGTTCAAAATGGTCCCTTACTTATGCCACTTGTAATGATGTGATTTGTGCAATAATTTAATCGAATCTATCAACATAAATTCCCAAGGGTATTCTATTTCTAAGCTCACATGCATAAGTACAAGGCTCATATCTAAGTTTGCATATAACCTATGTCCGAATTTGCATATAACCTATGTCCAAATTTGCATGCATAAAGGAAAATTGAAA
>SKCR01005982.1:0-67958 GCA_019454045.1 Zanthoxylum bungeanum | reverse complement strand
ATTCCATTTATATCAACTATATTTGGACACTAGTTGATGTACCGCAAGGCATTGTGCCTATTGGTACTATATAAGTCTTCAAGGAAGACATACATGGATGGCAACATACCAATGTACAAGCTAGGCTTGTAGCGAAAAGGTATCGTTATCAATGTTGTGTCGATTAAGATGAAACTTTTTACTTGTTGCCATATTTTTAAACCATTTGGATAATGCTTGCTAATGCTGCATGTTTCATTTATGAATAATGGCAGCTGAATGGGAAAATCGCTTTCCTGAAAAGGAAACCTTTTTGAGATGTTGTACATCCTGACGGTTTTGTCGTACCAAAACAGCAAACAAGGTTTGCAAGTTAATTCGATCCATTTATGGATTGAAGCAAGCATTGGGTTCTTGGAATTATCGTTTTGATGTAATCATAATGGTTTATGATTTAATTCAAAACGAGAAATGATTCTTTGTTATATATGGAGGTTAGTGGGAGCGCACTGAAAGTGAATGTCCTAAATAATAATGATATGTCATTTCTTGGAAATGATTTTCCCATATTACAATCGGTGAAAGCTTGGCTTTCATGAAAATTCTCCGTAGAGTTCTGGGAGAAACAACATTTATTCTAGGAATAAAGATCTACTGGGATAGATTTAAAGTTATTAACACTCCTCTGAAAAACTCGTACATTGAAAAAGTACGTGACCCGGTGTCTCATACGCTTGAGAACTATGGAGTCACAAACAGTCAATCCAAGTGATAGTCACTGGATTGATATTAAAAACTTCGTTAGTATCTTAGAGAACTAAGGATGGTGTCTTAAACTATGGAGAAGGAGAACTTGAAGTGACTGGGATTAATGCTGCAAGTTTCCTAACCGATAAAAATCCGGTACTATATGTTTGAATAACGGAATAGTGCTGGAAATCTTCCAAGCAGATAATGTTACCGAATAAACAACTAATGCGGGTATATTGCTGCGGCTGAGGCAGCAATAGAAGCCATTTGGGTCGATAAAAAATCTAATTAGATTAGATATAGTTCTGTTAGCAGCTGATCTAGGCGTCAGCACAGGCTAAAAAATTAATGGTCTCATCACGATCCAGATATATACTCGACTATTCATCTGATTCGTTCAGATCATATCATCGTGCGATGTGATGACGAATAAATCACATCAGACGATAATAACACAAAATCCACTGACGAAAGCCTTTCCTCAGTAGTTTGAGCGAACCGTATATAGTTCGGGTAATGACACTCGAGTGACTGGCTATAGGCCAAGTGAGAGATTGTTGGACAATTATGACCCATAGCGTCACTATTTGTACAGATCATGGTGTTGTTGTACAAATTAATTATGTGACAAGGAGATTGCACTCTTATCATTTTGATTAGATCACCTAGATATATAATGATAGGAAGGTCCTTATGATTAGTTCCTGGATTGAGATGATATGAGACAGTATCAGTCCTCGAAGGATTAATCATTAAATATCCCCTAGTCAAAGTATTATCGAGATTGGACATCGATAATGCGTAAAAGACTAGTATTACACTTGTGCAAGTTGTGAGGGCACAATAGCAATAGTTCTCATATATTTGGGTATTGGATACTCATGCAAGTGTAATAGGAGGTTGTGTTTTACCGATGATATGGAAAACAGCTACGCTCTGGATAGACCCCTCGGAATTCATTGGTAGTATGACTACGTGTCTATGGAAGTCCGAAATCAGGGTAGGTGTATTTGGTTTTAACATGAGACTTACACCGCTAATACTTGCGACAATCAATATGCTTTGGTTTTGGTCGTCCAGGGCTTTAACCGGTTCTGTGTACGCCTATACTGGATATATTGAGAATCGTAGTGTATTGGGTGTGATGTCAAGACGAAAGTAACACTCCAGTCATAGTGGAGATGATGTCACGTAGGATACGGAACTAGTACTCTTAAGTACAGCAGTCATCGGGATGATATGACTAGGTCATGTTCATCCGATTATAGAGACTAGTTACCAGACATCCGACATGTGCTTCGTACGAGCATACACAATTCCAGCCCCAGTGACATCTGATGCTGGATCGTTAATACAATACTACGTATTCTACGCCTGACAAAGATTAAATATTCCAGTAGAATATTTCTTGAGAATTGGGTAGGCACGGTGCTTTGCTAGAAGCCAACCATGTCTTGTAAATCGGTTAGCACGTAGTACGAGGTACGCACTTAATCGGATAGTCCGATGATCGGATTTACTGCCAATATATCCAGAGCTCTATTGGGTCGCTTCCCAAGATTCACCGACGACAGTTGACTTAAACTAGAATTAATCTGGGATTTATTTAGAGAGAGAAAATTAATCTGGGATTAATTGAGGCTTTATTTAATCTGGGATTAAATGTGTTCGGAAGTGAGAGAACGCGATTAATTTGGAATTAATCGGTATAATAAATTTAATAGTTAAATTTGATTTTTCTATTAATTTATTCATATGTGCTAAAATTAATATATCAGATATATTAATATGAATTGATTTCATTACGAAATTAAAGTCGGACTTTGATACGAACAAATGAATTAATTAGAATTAATTCGTAAACGACGTTTGTAATATTTTTGCGAGGCATCCTTATTTAATTAAATTAGATTTAATTATTTAGCGACGAAAGTTCGTTTAAATCGGATTAACGGATCTGAGCCGCGTAAATGTTCGTAGAGACATTTGAATCTTGAATTTAAATGTTGGGCCCACTTCACATGTGGTAGTTGGGAGGGTAGTTGGCATTTATGTCAAGCCACCAACTTTCCAACTACCTTGGAATGGTTTTGGTAAAACATTTACCCAACCACCTGTTGGTTTCTTTGATTAGTCCCAAGTGTTGGTTTCTAATTAGGTCCTAAGAGCATTATAAGCATGAAAAACATATGTGAATACATCAACAGAGGTAGCAAAATACTCACATCGATCGGTTGAGACGATTTGGTGAAGAACAAAACTGAAATTCTGCCCTCCAAAAATGCCACTGCTGTGCATATTTTCTGCCTCCAAAAATCAGATTTTGATCCAACATTTGAAGCTCTCCCGGCTCGTGGGTGGGTTACCCTATCACCTTCGTATAACTCTTAGAAGTGTGCTAACACTTGGATTTTGCCACCCCATGAATTTTCCTCTATGGCTCACGCCATTTTGGACAGTGAGCAGCCCATTGGGCGTCACTTTTGGGAGAGAAAGAGAAGAAAAATAAGATGGAGAGAAAGTGTTAGGTTAGTTACAAAAGTGTAAAACATTTACTTTATATATTTTCCAAAAATGTATAATTGTTTTAACCATTTAATTTTCCTTTCAAAAATTCAAAATAAATTGAATGTAATAACATTGAGTGTTCCACACTCCAACATCAATGTCCATCAAGTCATATCAAGTCTATCAAGTTTTCAAGTCACATCACTCAAAGTGACAAGTGATTTGACGCTTGAAGTGACTAGCGATTTGACGCTTGATGCGACTAATGATTTGATGCTTGATGTGACTTACGTGTCGCACTCGAATTCGAAATGCGAATGCGCTCGCAATCACTCTCGAGCACGGGTTCGCTAATTCCAAATTAACGAATTTTCTGTTACGTCGTAATTTAAATGATTACGCCTAGCGAAATCACTATTCACGTCGCTAACGAATTAATTCTAAATTAACTCGTTCGCCCGAATTAAAATCCAATTTTAATTCCGCGTCGAAATCTAATTTCGTTTAATATACCGAATATATTAATTTACACCCGATTAATTCTAAATTAATCGTTCTCTCTTTTTGAGACGATATTTTATCCCAGATTAATTTTCTCTCTCTTCTAATTAATCCCAGATTAATTAAAGTGCGAGTCAAACGTCATCGATGAATCTTTGGGAAGCGACTCATGAGATCCCTGGATATGTTGGCAGTAAATTCGGTCGTCGGACTATACGAACACGTAAGTACCTCGTACTACATTTTAACCGATTTACAAGAAAAGGTTGGCCTCTAGCAAAGCGCCATTCCTACCCAATTCTCCAGAAATATCCTTACAGGAATAAAGGATCTGTATCAGGCATAGTATACGTAGTATAGCGTATTTCTGTCCAGTATCAGATGATCACGTGCTAGGCATGGGGCTAGAATTATGTCTGCCCCGTACGAAGCACATGTCGGATGTCTGGTGACTAGTCTCTATAATCGGATAAACCTGACCTTCTCATTTTATCCCGATAGCTGCAGCATTTAAGAGAACCAGTCCCGTATCCTACGTGACCATCATCTCCACTATGCTGGAGTGATACTTCCGTCTTGACATCACACCCAACAAACTACGATTCTCAATATACCCAGTATTGGCGTACACAGAACCTATTAAAGCCCTGGACGACCGCAACCAAAGTATATTGATTGTCGCAAGTATTAGCGGTGCAAGTCTCAGGTTAAGACTAAATACACCTACCCTGATTTTAGACTTCCATAGACACATAGTCATACTACCAATGGAATTTCGATGGGGTCTATCAAGAGCGAAGCTGTTTCCCGTACCATCGGTGAAACACAACCTCATATTACACTTGCATGAGTATCCAATACCCAAATATATGAGAACTAAGCCGTTGTGTCCTCACAACGCGCACAAGTGTAATACTAGTCTTTTATGTATTTATCGATGTCCAATCTCGATAATACTCTGACTAGGGATATTTAATGATTTATCCTTCGTGGACTGATACTGTCTCATATCATTCTCCGTCCAGGAATAAATCATAGGGACCTCTCATCATTTATACATCTAGGTGATCTAATCACAAATGATAAGAGTGCAATCTCCTTTGTCACATAGTTAATTTGTACAACAACACAATGATTTGTACAAATAGTGACGCTTTGGGTCATAATTGTCCAACAATCTCCCACTTGGCCTATAGCCAGTCACTCGAGTGCTTGACACCCGAACTTTGTACGGTTGGCTCAAATTGCTGAGGAAATGCTTTCGTCAGCGGATTTGCATGATTATCATCTTATGCGATTTATTCGATCATCACATCACCACGACGTATGATCCGAACGAATCAGATGAATATCGAAGTATGTATCTGGATCATTGATGAGACCATTAATTCTTTATGCCTAACTGAACTATATCTAATCTAATTAGATTTGTTATTGACCCAGATGGCTTCTATTGCTACCATCAGCTGCAGCAAAAACCCGCATTTATTGTTTATACGGTAACAGTATCTTGCTTGGAAGATTTCCAGCTCACTATACCGTTATTCAAACTGTATAGTACCGTTTGCGACTTTTAGTCATTTTTATCGGTTATGAAACTTGCAGTAGTGATCCCAGTTACTTCAAGTTCTCCTTCTCCACAGATTAAGACAGCATCCTTAGATCTCTAAGATACTAACGGATGTTCTTAACATCAATCCGGTGACTATCACTTGGATTAGCATGTTTATGAATCCATATGCTCAAAGCGTATGAGACACCAGGTCATGTACATTTTTCAATGTACGAGTTTCTCGGAGAGTCTTCTCGAAAGCCTAGCTTTCACCGATTGTATTTTTTATGGGAATATCATTTCCAAGAAATGACATATATTGTCATTATTTATTGGACAGCCACCGTCAGTGCGCTCCCACTAACCTCCTTATATACACAATAATCATATTGTTTTGAATCAAATCATCAACACACATGATATTACATCAAAATGGTAATTTCAAGAATTCAATGCTTGTTTCAATCCAACATGGATCGAATAACCTGCAAACCTTGTTTGCTAGTTTTGGCACGAAAAACCGTCAGGATGTTGAAAACATCCTCCAAAAGGTTTCCTTTTAAGGAAAGCGATTTTGACGTTCTGCTTTACATTTCATAAATGAAACATGCAGCATTAGAAAGCATTATCCAAATGGATTTTCAATGGCAAAAGTTAAAAGGTTGAATCTAACCAACACAATGTTGATAACGATACCTTTCCACTACAAGCCAACTTTGTACGTTGGTATTTAGCCATCCATGTACATTTTCCTTGAAGACTTATATAGCACCTATAGGCATAATGTCTTACGGTACATCAACTAGTATCCAAACATAGTTGATATACATGGAATACATTTTGGACTCTATGGCACTTTGCCATAATAAGGAGTGGATACCTTGTATCATTCCTCATACGTAGTCAATTGGTATACCTCAATAAGATAGACATCTTTATGAAGTGAGATCAGAAACCCATACCCAGGTTATTTTCTGACTCTCTCCGACTCATGCGGTTCTTGTGTATTCGAAGATTATTGGAATAGTTTCATCCTTGATGAACCATTTATGTTCCATTAATATTCGGATCCGTGAATAGTATTACTCCGATTTTCATCTAGTTTTACTATCCTCCCACTTTCCACTGCATATCGGTATTCTCTTAGGAAAACCGCATGGAGAGCAACAATCCAACTGTTCTCATGTGAGATGTATAAGTACTATACTTATTTATCCCTAGGATAACCTACAATTGGCACTTATCCAATTTGAGTTTAATTTGGTATCATCAAATGTATGCCCAGCATACCCAATATACAGGAATGTGAAACCCGATTTTCTTTCCCGTTCATATCTAATATGAAATCTGTCAAACTGATTTTAATGGAACCTTATTCTAAATAAGTTCTTGCACTATTTAAAACTTATCCGTTGAAGGAAAAATGTAGCTCAGAGCGACTCATGATTAACCTTATCATGTCCAACAAAATTCGCTTTATCTTGTTCGGACACACCGTCAAATGACGTGTTCCGGGAGGAGTCCTCATTTGAAAGAATACTATACTCTTTCAAGTATATTAGAAACTTATTGCTTAAGTATTTTCCATTACGGTCTTACCGTGACATTTAATACTTCAGCCGATCTGTTTGTTTATTTCGTGTCGAAACTATAAAAGTTTCCGATTTGTGTTCTTCAAAGAAACACATAACCATAACGCGATGCCACATCCGTATAGGTCACGAAATATTCATATCCACATCTAGCCTAGCTAGACATGGGCCTACTTGCTTCACTATGAACTAGGGCTAACAGATCAGTGGCATTTACACTTTTACCAAGTAAATAGTGTTTTAGGCATTTTGCCCAATAAACTAGATTCGTAGACTTTATTTGATTGGAATCAAATTAGTCCTAGTACCCACTCTTTAAAAGTGCGGATATAGATTCTTGTTTTAGTTGTTTCCCAGACAACAACGCCATAATTAGTTTCATCTGATCAAATCAGTTGAGCTATTTGTTTGTTTATTTCATATGTTCGAGATATTATTTATATTCAAAATATAAATACTGTTATTCACATCTAATGTGTTTATCTCAATATCATCTTTATATAATAAAACACTTTAGTATTCTAGAATATAAAGGTTCATCCGTAGCGGGTCAAACACTGATACAGAGATAATGTTCTAGTCAAACTAGTTACATTAATACAGTTTCCTAATTAAGTACATACCCGAGGGTAGTTCCTAAACTTAGGTATCTACGGTTAAAACAGCGACTTTCATTCCGTTTCCAATCCGCAGATAAATATCAACTGAAGTCAGTATCCTGCTCATAGCAAATTCTGCACATCAGTACATATATTTTATGTACCACACTAAATATTTAAAATCTAATTTCAATACTAGTAGTGAACATAATTTTGACAAACATATTTAAAGTCAGAGCCTTGCCCTTTCTTTAATTCCTTCATGTCTGCTTTGTTCAAACGACAGTCACGTTTGCGCGATCCCGTTTGCCATATTTAAGCAGACATTTTGGGATACGTCCTTTATCTTCCCAGAAGATTATAATGATTTTTCCTTTGCCCTTTTTAACATTCCAGTAGCCTTTGGCCAAGCCTCGGGTTCTAGAATATCGAAGTAAGGTGCGCCTTGCACAACTTGCCTAATTGCAAAGTTTGACTTTATCTCATTGAGAATAGTCATTAACTCTCCAAGAGTTATTAATTGCAATTTAGTACTTCTAAAATCTAAGTATAGATTTATGAATATCCTTCAATTTCAGTATCATACTTTAAGAATCTAATCCTTAGTTCTGATTCAGAAATTAAGGAGTCTACTGCGACAAGCTTAATGGATTAAGTACTAAAGTTATCATTGCATGATCTTCCAAAGATTATGCTCTTCTATTTGCTTAACTCCAGGCTTAGGCTTAATATATATTATTTTATAAAATAACTTATTATTTTTCCAGGATTATCCTGAAATTTATTCCCAATTTGAAAATTAAACCATTTAAATACATTTTCCTTAGGATTATGTTTTAAATGTAAATCTTTCAATTTCATCTTGATTCTAATAGTCTAACTACTTAATCAACGATTTAGGTACTATTTATTATAATGATTACAATAGTCCAACTATTTAATCAACTATAATTTAATAGATTAACTTCAATTATATTGATTACTATAATCCAATTATAAAATCAACTATAAATGAATAGTTTGAATATAGTCCAACTATTTATTAAAACAACGATTTAAATATTAGTCCAACTAACATTTAATTAAAACGACGAATGATATTTGTTTGAGCGCGTATGGCAAGTAATTAAACGAATATTACAAATTCAATTCTTGCCTCCCACTATTTTTCGGCAAGCCTCTAACACTCTGTCGAGTACTCGGGAAACCGTGTTTCCTAGTGGGCTAGGATCCCGTTAAATATCACACAATCTTGACTTTGACCAACAAATTGTATGATAATTAACTAGGTAGATCTATAAGATCAATTGGATCCAATACAATTCCTAGATCCGGTAGGGGGACATCTAAGTCCGAAACATATATCTTATATGCCAATACATCCAATATATTACCTAACCTTTTTCCTCTGAATCAACTAAGCCTTGGCTTTGGCACGGCAAGCTTAATGATTCCAGTTAAGCGCGACCCATTGACCATGGAAAGCTTCGTAATCAATGTCGATGGATAAGAAGTGGTCTTGAATTTGGCCAACAAACCACAACTTGGACAAGACACTGATATGGAACAAAGCTTCGTGATTCAAACACATCCTCGACTGACAAAGGCCTTGACTTTGGCCAACAAACCAATGCCGTCTTAGATCTTGAGTAAAAATCACTCAATGGAAGGAAAGACGCTTAACATATTTGAGGGTTTTTTCGCGTGCAAATTGGCAACTAATTTATTATCTTTGTTAAGGTCTCATCATCATACACCCTTAAACATGCATTCTAAACACATAATAAAGCGCATATGAATAAAATAATAATGATATGCGGATGGATACTTAACACATTAATCCTAGATTAAATCTCTTCATTTCTCTCTCAAGCTAGCACTTGTATTTACTTCTACCCGTTACACTACACTTCTAAAGAAACCTCATTTACATTGAGGGGAATAGGTGAGAAGAGAATACAAAGAGTATGGAGGTGATAAGGCTGGACACGCAGGTCCAATTTAATAAATCAAATTTATTACAACAATTTCTAAAATTGTCCCACCCTTCTAATATCCATCCGATATACATTATTCATGCATCGCAACCACCTATTCACACAAGCATGTTATCAATCAATCTAATCAAATTAATTAATCTGATAATTAATGATCATCCAATATTCAAATAAAGATTTGATTTTGCTCGAGTCAAACTCGTTTTGTGAATAAGTACTCAAAGTATAAATTCTCGAATTAAATTAAACTACATCATTAAATCCAATTTAACATGTATTTAATACTAATTCATTATTTAATTCCAAATTAAATATTACACTTTATTAATAAACCTTTTACGACTTAAATTCCAAATTTAATCGTTACGGGTCTTAAAGTCCTATTAACGTCCAACGTCAATTTAATTCAAGTCCAATGGGCTTTCAATTAATTTCTTAAGGCATGGGCTTCGGCAACCAAAGCCCAATCAAGGAGTTACCCCATAAGCCTTGAAATCAATTTCGGCACATTAGGCCCAATTAAACTTTAAAGGTTCATAAGTCGCATTTGGGCTTTATGGATGCGGTTTTGGGCCCAATTGGATCCAATCCAATTTTCCTAAACCCAACTTTGTACAACAAAGCCCAATAAGCCCATTTACAACATCAAAAGTCCAATTTCCAAAATTAGGCCAAATAATTAAATTACCAAATTCCAAATTTCCAATTTAATTACATAAAGTGTTCAACATAATTAATTACCCAATTAACATTTCTAAAACATCAATTAGCCTAATTAATCATGCTCGATATCAAAAAAACATGTCCAACACATTTTATCAAAAATCAAACCCATATACATGCTTCTTAGTCTCGGCCAAAGAGGGGATTTTTATCCGATTCGAAATCAATCCAATTAATTTCACAATCGATATTAAATCCACATCCCGAATGATTTCCAACACATCCAATGTCCAAAAAATCAAAATTCCAAGACTACTAGGGCATTAATGTATTCGGCCACCATAACCCAATTGGGGAAAATTGTTCCAAACTAATTTTCAACAAATTGATCCAATCAATCCTCAATTAAACATGTTATAATTCAAATCATGCTCAAAACAAGTTTACCCAATTTTAAGCCCTAAATATTTTCATGCTCAAACCTAGGCTCTTGGTGCCATCGTTGGTTTCTAATTAGGTCCCAAGATCATTATAAGCATGAAAAACATATGTGAATACATCAACGGAGGTAGCGGAATACTCACATCGATCGGTTGAGACAATTTGGTGAAGAACAAAACTGAAATTCTGCCCTCCAAAAATGCCACTGCTGTGCAGATTTTTTGCCTCCAAAAATCAGATTTTGATCCAACATTTGAATCTCCAAGCTTTGTCGTTTGATTCCCGGCTCGTGGGTGGGTTTCCCTATCACTTCGTATAACTCTTAGAAGTGTGCTAGCACTTGGATTTTGCCATAAAACCCATGAATTTTCCACCATGGCTCACCCCATTTTGGACAGTGAGCAGCCCCTTGGGCGTCACTTTTGGGAGAGAAAGAGAAGAAAAAATAAGATGGAGAGAAAGTGTTAGGTTAGTTACAAAAGTGTAAAACATTTACTTTATATATTTTCCAAAAATATATAAATATTTTACCATTTAATTTTCCTTTCAAAAAGTCAAAATAAATTAAATGTAATAACATTGAGTGTTCCACACTCCAACATCAATGTCCATCAAGTCTATCAAGTCTATCAAGTTGTCAAGTCACATCACTCAAAGTGACAAGTGATTTGACGCTTGAAGTGACTAGCGATTTGACGCTTGATGCGACTAATGATTTGATGCTTGATGTGACTTGCGTGCCGCACTCGAATTCGAAATACGAATACGCTCGCAATCACTCTCGGGCTCGGGTTTACTTATTCCAAATTAACGAATTTTCTGTTACGTCGTAATTTAAATGATTACGCCTAGCGAAATCACTATTCACGTCGCTAATGAATTAATTCTAAATTAACTCGTTCGCCCGAATTAAAATCCAATTTTAATTCCTCGTCGAAATCTAATTTCGTTTAATATATCGAATATATTAATTTACCCGATTAATTCTAAATTAATCGTTCTCTCTCTTTAGACGATATTTTATCCCAGATAAAATATCTCCGAAATTAATCCCAGATTAATTTTCTCTCTCTTCTAATTAATCCCAGATTAATTAAAGAGCGAGTCATACGTCATCGATGAATTCCAAATTAATCGTTCTCTCTCTTTTAATAATATTTTATCCCAGATAAAATATCTCTGCAACTAATCCAAGATTAATTTTCTCTCTCATCTAATTAATCTCATATTAATAAAGTGCGAGTCATACGTCATCGGTGAATCTTTGGGAAGCGACCCATGAGATCCCCGGATATGTTGGCAGTAAATTCGGTCGTCGGACTATCCGAACATGTAAGTACCTCGTACTACATTTTTACCGATTTACAAGACAAGGTTGGCCTCTAGCAAAGCGCCATGCCTACCCAATTCTCCGGAAATATCCTTAGAGGAATAAAGGATCTATATTAGGCGTAGTATACGTAGTATAGCGTATTTCTGTCCTGTATCAGATGATCACGTGTTAGGCCTCGGGCGGGAATTGTGTCTGCCCCGTACGAAGTACATGTCGGATGTCTAGTGACTAGTCTCTATAATCGGATAAATCTGACCTTGTCATTTTATCCCGATAGCTGCAGTATTTAAGAGAACCAGTCCCGTATCCTACGTGACCATCATCTCCACTATGACTGGAGTGATACTTCCGTCTTGACATCACACCTAACACACTACGGTTCTCAATATACCCAGTATTGGCATACACAGAACCTTTTAAAGCCCTGGACGACCGCAACCAAAGTGTATAGATTGTCGCAAGTATTAGCGGTGCAAGTCTCAGGTTAAGACTAAATACACCTACCCTGATTTCGAACTTCCATAGACACATAGTCACACTACCAATGGAATTCTGAGGGGTCTATCAAGAGCGAAGCTGTTTCCAGTACCATCGGTGAAACACAACCTCATATTACACTTGCATGAGTATCCAATACCCAAATATATGAGAACTATGTTGTTGTGCCCTCACAACGCGCACAAGTGCAATACTAGTCTTTTACGTATTTATCGATGTCCAATCTCGATAATACTCTGACTAGGGATATTTAATGATTTATCCTTCGTGGACTGATACTGTCTCATATCATTCTCCGTCCAGGAATAAATCATAGGGACCTCTCATCATTTATACATTCTAGGTGATCTAATCACAAATGATAAGAGTGCAATCTCCTTAGTCAAATAGTTAATTTGTACAAGAACACAATGATCTGTACAAATAGTGACGCTATGGGTCATAATTGTCCAACACCAAGATCATAATGAACAATGAAACATGAATGAATAACGAATAAATATGGCAGAAACATACTTACAACGATCGGATAAGGATATGTTGATGAACAAAAATTCCTCCTCCAAGTGGTCCAAGATTTGGCCAAGAGAGACTAGAAGCTCCAAGCTTTGTTTCAATGATTCCAAGCTCCTTGAGTTGGTTTCCCTATCACCTCTTGATGATTCCTTGAAGGTGCTAGCCTATAGTGATTATTTGCAACAAAAAATCACACATTTTCTTCACATTTTTGGCAAAGAAATGAAGAATTTTGGAGAGGTAATGCAGTTCACTGCATTCGGCAATTTGAAGGAGAGAAGAAAGTGTTGATTTTGATTTCTAAAATCAAATATATTTGTTTCAAAATAATTAATAAAACATATACCAAAAGATGGATTTGGTATATGACAACATGTCATTCACCTTTTCAAGTTTGAAGTGTTTTACACTCTTCACTAACAACCTCACCTAAACACATCAAACAATGACATGTGATGTGATGGTTGATGTGACATGTGGGCCCCACTCGGGTTCGCTAATTTCGAAAAAACGAACTTCCGTCGCGACGTTATTTAAATCGAATTTAATTAAATAATTATACCTAGCAAAATTACTATTCACGTCGCTAATGAATTAATTCAGAATTAACTCGTTTGCTCGAATTAAAATCTAATTTTAATTCCGCATCGAAATCTAATTCCGAATAATATATCGAATATATTATTTTAATGATTAATTCCAAATTTATCTTTCTCTCTCTTCAAATGGTACTTTATCCAAGATAAAGTCTCTCCGTAATTAATCCCAGATTAATTAAATTCGAATCATACGTCATCGGTGAATCTTCGGGAAGCGACCCAAGAGATCTCCGGATACGTTGGCAATAAATACGGTCGTCGGACTATCCGAACACGTACGTACCTCATACTACATTTTTACCGATTTACGAGACAAGGTTGGCTTCTAGCAAAGCGTCATGTCTACCCAATTCTCCAGAAATATTCTTACTGGAATATACGATCTTTATCATGCGTAGTATACCGTAGTATTTTGTATTGCGATCCAGTATCGGATGTCACATGCAAGGCCTGGGGCTGGAATAGTGTCTGCCCCGTACGAAGCACATATCGGATATCTAGCAACTAGTCTCTTTGAATCGGATAATCATGACCTTGTCATATTATCCCGATGGTTGCAACACTATAGAGAACCAGTTCTGAATCCCTGCGTGATCATCACATCCATATGTCTGACGTGATACTTCCGTCTTGACATCACATCCAATACATTATGATTCCCAAGCAGAGGCGTACATAGAACCTGTTAAAGCCCTGGACGACCAAAACCAAAGTTTACCGATTGTCGTAAGTACTAGCGATGCAAGTCTCAGGTTAAGACCAAATACACCTACCCTGAAGCGGACTCCCATAGACACATATACATACTACCAATGAGATTCCGCAGGGTCTATCCAGAGCGAAGCTGTTTTCCATACCATCTGTAAAACACAACCTCCTATCGCACTTCCATAAGTATCCTATACTTAAACATATGAGAACTATGCCGTTATGCCCTCACAACTCGCACAAGTGCAATACTAGTCTATTCCGCATTATCGATGTCCAGTCTTGATAATACTACGACTAGGGATATTTAATGATTAAACCTTTATGGATTGATACTGTCTCATATCATCTCCATCCGGAACTAATCATATGGACTTTTACCATTTATATATATCAAAGTAAATGAATCATAAATTGGTAAAAGGCAATTTCATTACTAAATAGTTAATTTTGTATAAAAACGCAATGTCTTTTATAAACAGTGACGCTATGGGTCATAACTGTCCAACAATCTCCCACTTGCCTATAGTCAGTCACTCAAGCATCTAATACCTGAACTATGTACCTGTCGCTCAAAATTTTGGTGAGGAATCGCTTTCATCAGCGGATCTGTCATGTTGTCATCTGATGAGACCTTCTCGACCTTCATATCGCCACGATGTATGATCTCACGTATCAGATGGAAATGTCGAAGAACATGCTTGGATCGTTGATGAGACCGCGGTTCCTCAGCCTGCGCTATAGTCCCGTTATTGTCACAATATAATGGAACGGGCCAGCTGCTAACGGAACTACTCCTAATCCAATTAGGAATTTTCGGATCCAAACTGCTTCCTTTGCTACTTCAGCTGTAGCAATGTACTCCGCTTCTGTTGTTGAATCGGCAACAGTCTCTTGCTTTGAAGATTTCCAGCTCACTGCTTCGTTATTCAAACAAAATATGTACCCTGATTGCGACTTACAGTCGTCTTTTTCGGTTTGGAAACTTGCATCGGTATACCCAGTTACCTCAAGTTCTCTATCTCCATAGATTAAGAAAGCATCCTTAGTTCTTCTAAGATACTTTAGGATATTCTTAACCGCCATCCAGTGACCTTCACCTGGATCGGCTTGATAGCGACTACACATGCTCAAAGCATAGGAGACATCAGGTCGAGTACATATCATGGCATACATGATCGATCCGACTGCCGTGTCGAACGGTATCCGACTCATGTTGTCTCTCTCATCTTGAGTTTTAGGACACATGTCCTTAGATAGATAGACGCCATGTGACATTGGCAACAGTCCTCTCTTGGACTGATCCATGTTGAATCTCTTCAACACTTTGTCAATATATGTACTCTGGGATAGTCCAAGCAGCTTTCTAGATCTATCCCGGTAGATCTTTATTCCCAAAATAAAAGTTGCTTCTCCCAGATCTTTCATGCAGAATTTCAATGAAAGCCAAGCTTTCACCGACGTTAACATGGGAATGTCATTGCCTATAAGCAATACATCATCAACATAAAGGACAATAAAAGTCAGTGCTCTCTCACTAACCTTCTTGTATACACAAGGATCATCTTCGTTTTGAATGAAATCATATTCTTTTATGATCTCATCAAAACGTTGGTTCCATGACCGCGATGATTGCTTCAGTCCATAGATGGACCGATTTAACTTACAAACCTTGTTTGCAAGTCTAGGCACGATAAAACCGTCAGGCTGTTGCATATAAACATCCTCCAAAAGGTTTCTGTTAAGGAAAGCGGTTTTAACGTCCATCTGCCATATCTCGTAATCGAAATATGGTGTACAACAACCTCTCTGCTCCAAGGACTATCCTTAGATTCATTTCCCAATCGGCAAAGTTCGTGCCCTTAAAGACATTCTCGCCCATGATAATGTCTCAGACATTTCCCTTTCCAGTCATCTTGACTACGATAGTCCAACTATCTAGTCAACTATATTTTGGGTACAGTCTAACTGTTACAAAAAAAAATAACATTATATTAGTCCAACTAATAAAATAATTTTGACGAAAAGATTTGAAAGCGCGTAAAGCTAAGTATCTTAATGAAATTGAAAATTCAATACTAGCCTCCCACTATTTTTCAGTGAGCCTCTAACCTCTGTCGAGTATTCGGGAAACCCAGTTTCCTAGTGGGCTAGGATCCCGTTAAATAACACACAACCTTGACTTTAGCCAACAAGCTGTATAATATTTAACTAGGTAGATCTCGAAGATCAATTGGATCTCATCCAATTCCTAGATCTGGTAGGTGGACATCCAAGTCCGAAACATATATACAATACATATGCCAATGCATCCAATACATTTTCTAACCTTTTTCCTCTGAATCAACTAAGCCTTGGCTTTGGCACAACAAGCTTAATGATTCCAGTTAAGCGGAACCCATTGACATGGAAAGTTTCGTAATCAATGTCGATGGACAAGAAGTAATCTTGACTTTAGCCAACAAATCACGACTTGGACAGGACACCGATATGGAACAAAACTCTCATGATTCAAACACATCCGCAATTGACAAAGGCCTTGACTTTGGCCAACAAACCAATGCCAATTTTGGATCTTGAGTAAGAATCACTCAACGGAAGGAAAAATCGCTTAATATTATTTTGAGGGTTTTTCACGTAAATTGGCAACCAATTGATTATCTTTGTTAAGGTCTCATCATACACCCTTAAGCATGCTTCTAAAACATAATAATGCACGGAAAATAAATTAATAACGATATACGGATGGATATTTAAACAGATTGTTCCTAGAAAAAATCGCTCCCTTTCCTCTCCCCGACTAGCACTATTCTACTTCTACCCAATTACATAATACAATAATAGAAACCTCATTGCAATGAGGGGAATTAGGTGAGAAGAGAATACAAAGAGATAATAAGAGACAAGGCTGTACACGCAGGTCCAATTTATAAATTCCAAATTTACAATAATTTCCAAAATGACCCTTTCCCTTCTAATATCCATCCGATATACGTTATTCATTCAACACATCCATATATTCATTCATAGCATGCAATTACAACCAATCTAATACAATTAATTAGTCTTTAATTATGTGACCATCCAATGTTCAAACAACGATTTGATTTTGCGCGAGTCCAACTCGTTTGTAAATAAGCACTCTAAGTACGAATTCTTGAATTATATCGAACTACTCCTTAAATCTAATTTAAGTCGTATTCAATACTAATTCTATTATTTAATTCCAAATTAAATATTTACACTTTTAATGTGCTTTAATGACTTAGATTCCAAATCTAATCTAATCGGGTCTCAAAGCCCAACTAAAATCCAATGTTCGTTTAATTAAAGTCCGATGGGCTTTCAATTGATTTCATAAGGCATGGGCTTTGGTCAATGTGGGTCAAACTCAATCACCAAGCCCAAGTAAGGAATCACCCTCATTTTTCATAAAATCAATATCAAGCCCATAAAGCCCAATTAAACTTTAAAGCCCATTAATTACATTTCGACTTAATGGAATGATTTAGGCCCAGTTTGGATCCAATCCAATTGGCCTAAACCAACTTGGCCCAATCAAGCCCATTATGTCCAAATATAATAATTTCAAGCCCAATTCAAAATTAAGCCCATTAACCAAATTTTAAAATTCCAAATTTATAACTTAATTAATTAAAGTGTAATACATCAATTAATTAACTAAATCAATATTTCCAAAATACAATTTAACCAATTAATTATGTATCTAATAATTCAATTATTTTCCAACAACTTTTGAATCAAAATCAAGTCCATACATGCTCAAGGAGCTCTCGGCCAAGGTGATGAATTTTGTCCGATTTCGTTTGCAATCCGATCGAATTACAAATCGACATTTCCTATTCATTTCAAGTCATCCAATGATCATCAAAACAAAAAATTCCAAGAGCCTAGGGTAACCTTTGTATTCGGCCAAACCTAATGGTGGGGCAAATTTTGATCCAATCATAATTTGTTGAAATTGATCCAATCACATCTCATTTTATCAACATACAAGTATACTCAACCATTCAATTTAATCAAATCATGCTCACAAGGATTTTCCCCAAATTTTTTGGGCTTTGATACCATTGTTGGTTTCTATGATTAGTCCCAAGATCATAATGAACAATGAAATATGAATGAATAACGAAGAAATATGGCGGAAACATACTTACAACGATCGGATAAGGATGTGTTGATGAACAAAAATTCCTCCTCCAAGTGGTCCAAGATTCGGCCAAGAGAGACTAGAAGTTTCAAGTTTTGTTTCAATGATTCCAAGCTCCTTGAGTTGGTTTCCCTATCACCTCTTGATGATTCCTTGAAGGTGCTAGCCTACAGTGATTATTTGCAACAAAACATCACACCTTTTCTTCACACTTTTTGGCAAAGAAATGAAGAATTTTGGAGAGGTAATGCAGTTCACTGCATTCGGTAATTTGAAAGAGAGAGGAAAATGTTGATTTTGATTTCTAAAATCAAATATATTTGTTTCAAAACAATTCATAAAACATATACCAAAAGATGGATTTGGTATATGACAACATGTCATTCACCTTTTCAAGTTTGGAGTGTTTTACACTCTTCACGAACAACCTCACCTAAACACATCAAACAATGACATGTGATGTGATGGTTGACATGACATGTGGGCCCCACTCGATTCCAAATGCGAGTGGACCCACAAACACTCCCGGGCTCGGGTTCGCTAATTCTGAATTAACAAACTTCCGTCGTGACGTTATTTAAATCGAATTTAATTAAATAATTATGCTTAGTAAAAATTACTATTCACATCGCTAACGAATTAATTCCAAATTAACTCGTTTACCCGAATTAAAATCTAATTTTAATTCCGCGTCGAAATCTAAATTCGAATAATATATCGAATATATTATTTTAATGATTAATTCTAAATTAATCTTTCTCTCTCTTCAAATAGTACTTTATCCAAGATAAAGTCTCTCCGTAATTAATCCCAGATTAATTAAGTTCGAATCATACGTCATCGGTGAATCTTCGGGAAGCGACCCAAGAGATCTCCGGATACATTGGTAGTAAATAAGTTCGTCGGACTATCCGAACACGTACGTACCTCGTACTACTTTTTTACCGATTTACGAGACAAGGTTGGCTTCTAGCAAAGCGCCATGTCTACCCAATTCTCAAGAAATATTCTTACTGGAATATACGATCTTTATCAGGCATAGTATACCGTAGTATTACGTATTACGATCCAGTATCAGATGTCATGTGCAAGGTCTGGGGCTGGAATAGTGTCTGCCCCGTACGAAGCACATATCGGATATCTAGCAACTAGTCTCTTTGAATCGATCATGACCTTCATATATCACCTTGAATCATATTATCCCTTTGCAACACTATAGAGAACCAGTTCTGAATCCCTGCGTGATCATCATATCCATATGTCTGAAGTGATACTTTCGTCTTGAATCACATCCAATACACTACGATTCCCAATAAACCCAGCAAAGGTGTACACAGAACCTTTTAAGGCCCTGGACGACCAAAACCAAAGTTTACCGATTGTCGTAAGTACTAGCGATGCAAGTCTCAGGTTAAGACCAAATACACCTACCCTGAAGCGGACTCTCATAGACACATATACATACTACCAATGGGATTCCGCGGAGTCTATCCAGAGCGAAGCTGTTTTCCGTACCATCGGTAAAACACAACCTCCTATCGCACCTGCATAAGTATCCTATACTTAAACATATGAGAACTATGCCATTATGCCCTCACAACGCGCACAAGTGCAATACTAGTCTATTCCGCATTATCGATGTCCAGTCTCGATAATACTACGACTAGGGATATTTAATGATTAAATCTTTATGGATTGATATTATCTCATATCATCTCGATCCAGAACTAATCATAAGGACTTCTACCATTTCAATATCAAAGTAAATAAATTACGAAACTGTAAAAGGAAATTTCATTACTACATAGTTAATTTTGTACAAAAACACAATGTCTTTTACGAACAGTGACGCTATGGGTCATAACTGTCCAACACCACCTTGTTTAGGTAAAAGGGTAAATTGGTTTTACCAAAAGCATCTCTCTCTCTCTCTCATTACACAACACTTGAACAAAAGAAAAACCCTAAGAACCATAGTTTGGGCGTGAATGGCCTCTCTTATTCTCTTTGATTTTGTTTCAAAATCAACAAAGCTAACACTTGTAGAAGTCTTCTAAGGTGATAGGGAAACCAACTCAAAGCTTGGAATCAACAAAGGAAAGATCTTAGAGATCTTCTTCTCAAAATTTTAAAAGCTCAAATCCATTCAATGTAAGTAATTTCGCAACTTATAATTAATATATGAACACCTTTTCTTGCTTATTAGATCCTTGGCATGTTCTAGGAACACTAACACTTTCCCAATACATTCATCATGAAGCCCATTAATGAGCCTTTTTACGTCATTTGCGTGTCCTCCTTGGTCGCACATTATTTTTGCAGTGAATTATATTCTAACACCTGTTTGGGGTGACCCTTCATCTTTTTCGTTTTCCCACCGTTTCCATCCCTCGACAATTCGGGTTGCGACACCTGTCCCAAGTTAAGCCTTTCGTATGATTATATAAGGGTTCAACCCTCTCTGGTTTTTACTTTCGACCCTCTTCGCAAACCTCTCTTCTTTCTTACCTTCAACCTTTCATTAATGGCATCTTCTTCTTCTGCCCCAAAAACCAGTTCTTCAACGTTTGCTAACTATAAGATGGCGCTGGACGATTCCTCCGTGAGCACTTTCGGTGTTCATACCCTCAATGAGAACAATGGCTAGTGTGCGCTTGGTCCCATTTTCATTGAAGACGACACCATTGCCACAGCCCCGCTGGCTCAACAATTCCCTTCCTCTTCTGGTCTCCCATTTTCGGAGCCAATTAATGTTTTCTCCTTTGGCTCAATCCAACCCGATTCGCACGTGGACCAAACACGACATCGTATTTGAGTCTTGGTTCCAACCCATGCCTTTCTAGCGAACATGACTTCATTTTCTTCATTGAACTTTCATTGGCCTTGCCTCATTTTGACCGCAACCTGTTTCCTACCTCCTTACTGTTCTGGTCCTCTAAATACAATGTATTTGTAGGACACAGAAATCGGCGACGCATGATGTTCTAGGCTCGCGGCCTAGTCGAGAGTACGGAGTAGCCCGCGAGGGACTACATCGAAGAATAATAGAGTCGCCACCCGGTGTGAACTAGGAAAATGATTTAAGGCCGCACTCACCCTTTGTAAGGGAAGACCTTAAACCGTTGGGTTCGGAATGGTCCCTTACTTATGCCACTTGTAATGAAATGATTTATGTAAAAAACTTAACCGAATCTACGTAACAAATATTTCCAAGAGTCTTCAAATTTCTAAGTTCACATGTGTGAAAATAAAGCTCATATCTAAGTTTACATACGACCTATATCTAAGTTTGGATGCATAAAAGTAAATCGAAATGACGGCAAGTATACAATTTCATAAGCACATTATATTCATAGATACAGAAACGCAAGTAAATAATAATTGTACAAGCACGCATAAAATTAATCGGAATAACGGCAAGCATATAATTCATAAACAGATTGTACTTATGAATACGGAAACACAAGTAAATAGCAATTACACGAGCATGCATAATAAAGAGAAGCAATTAGATGCATAATGCAAAGAGATAACTAAATAGGCAATTGTTTATTAAGATAAATGTGCCATGACGCGATGCAAAAGAAGATGGATAAATAGGGTGAAAGAAAAGAGATGCAATATATGCCTACATCTATATAGGACTTCGAGTGTCCGATTGAACGTATTTTACGTCCAATCGAACGTGCTTTGTCGGCGTGGTAAAACGTCGCGGCCAAGGTAGCCCTTAGGCTTTTCATCCCTCAGAATGGAGAACCTTTAATCCAACTTGTTTTTCCCTTGCGCATTGTAATATGATGCATGATTATGTAAGGAGATGACATACAAAAAGAAAATAACGGAATAAAAGGCGCGGTAAAGTATTATCGTAAAGGTAGCTTTTTAGACTTTTCTTCCCTCAAATAGAGAACCTTTAGACCAACATAATAAGCCCATGCGCATTACAATGCATATAAAATAAAGACAACAATATAGGACTTCATATGCTCAATTGAACATATCTCAGATTCAACCAAACATACTTCGTCCGGCGTGGTAAAACGTCCTGGCAAAGGTAGCCCGTAGGCTTTTCATCCCTCAAAATGGAGGACCTTTAATCCAACTTGATTTGCCCATGCACATTACATTACAATGCATACAAATAAATAAAACAATGGTATGGGACTTTGTAAGTCCGATTAAACATATCTCACATTCAATCAAACATACTTCGTCCGGCGCGATAAAATGTCATGGCAAAGGTAGCCCTTAGGCTTTTCATCCCTCAAGATGGAGGACCTTTAATCTAACTTGATTTGCACATGCGTACTATATCATCAATACATAAACAAATAACGTGCAAAAAGTAAATGGCAGAATATAAAATATGAATGATAGACGAACAAGATAAAATAAAGCGAAAACGACTAAATCATGCTTAAAAAAATAAAAAACATACTAGACTAAATCATGCTCAAACACAAGGTTGGATGAAACGAAATATGAGTGTCTCTCAAGCGGTACGTGGCGTTGTATCCCGAGTGCAGACCGCACTATCATCCATTCGGATTCGGCTATGGAATTTACGTCCGGATTTCCATCCGATATACCACAAGAGAGAATACACATTCCGTTCATCCGGAAATCACATCATGCATCAATCCACAATACTCATGCGAAATAAAGTAATAAAATAAATAAAAAAATAAAGGATAATAAATAAAAAGGGTGCCCTCAGATCTAACCTCTTAAGTCATCTTTTAGAAGTGCGTCACGCGGTTTTCGGAAGGGATGATGCTCCATATTTTTTCCGATTTATTGGCTTTCAGATTTCCTTCGTTGCTTCGCTGTTTCGGGCTGCTGTTTGCTCACTGTTTCTGTGGTATTTAGGCAGTGTTTCGGGGCAGAATTTTTGGTGGTTAATGGGCAGATTTTCTGGACAGTTTTGCGGTAATGGGGCTGCAGTTTTCTGGGCAGTTTTTACGGGTTTCAATGGCAATTTTCAGGGGTTGTTTTACAGGGTTTCAGGACTGTTTTTGTTGCAATTTTTTTGGGACTATTTTACGATATTTTGGGGGTGCAGTTTGCAGGTTTAAAGGGCTTTTTTCGGGGCTCTTATGGAGGTAGTTTGTGGCTATTCTCGGTGGCAGTTTGTGCGTGAAAGGAGGGCAATATTGGTTGCTGTTTTGGCATGGCTTTAAGGCTGTATGTGGGAGGGTTTATGGCTGTGTCGGTTATATGGATGTTGTGTACGTGAAGTATGGCTGCGAGAGAAGTGGCCTGTTTTTTGTTTATTTACCGTGAGCAAGATGTATGGTCTTTTGGTGAGAGTAGAGGGAATTTGACGTGAGTTGAGAGGGCTAGGTTTTGACGTTTGGTCGGCAAGTGCGTGTAGGTCTTTTGGTGAGAGAAGAGAGAATGTGGCATGAGTTGAGAGGGTCTTTTGTTTGTTGCTTATTGCAAGAAGAGGCAATGTATGTGTGGGTCGGTGAGGTCATGGTTAAAAAGGGCAGCTGCTTGTTTGTTTGTGCGTGGCTTATCAGTGTGGCTAAGGGTTGTTAGTGCGATACCGAGAGGGCAGTTTGTAGTTGGCAGGGTTTGTTGTATTGTGAGGATGAGGAGAGATGAAGGGCATGAGTAGTTTTAGGGTTTGTGAGAGAGTAGAAAGGGCGTGAGCATTCTAGGGTTTCTGAGAGAGAATGAAGGGCGTGAGCAGTTTAAGGTTTCTGGTTTGTGAAGATGAGGAGAGATGAAGGGCGTGAGCAGTTTTAGAGTTTTTTAGAGAGATGAAAGAAGAGGGAAGAGAGAGGTTAGAGAGAGAAGGAGTGTCGTGAATGAGAGTTGGTGAGCTAAGGGCAGATTTGTGAGGGGATTAGAGTTTCTTTCTTCTGTTTATATTTTATAATAGTGCATCTAGGGTTCCTATTGTGCATGGAATTTTTATGTTTGGAAACAAATCAAGCAAAAGGATGTATTTAATTAATTTAAAAAAGGGAAAGGATATTTGTATTTTTGGTGGGTAATATATTAAATTGGGAAGAGATTTGCTTGCTTAAATTAGGAATTTAATTTAATTGGATTTTAATTGAATTTAATTGAATTGAATTGAATTTAATTTGTGTTTTAAATATGTTTTAATTATTTCTTGGATTGGGCTTGCGTGAGATGGGCTTGGTGTGTGTCTTAGTGATGTGTGGGCTTGGTGTGTGGTTTGTGGGGGCTTGGGCCAAGAGTGTGTTTTAAAACGGAAGTCCAACAAGCAAACCCGAAGCATAAACAAACGAATTAATTCCAACAAGATGTCAATTTCTGACTCTCCCCTTCCGACGTCCGTTTCCCGCGACTTCTACGATTTAAAGAGATAGTGTCTCCATGTGAGACTCATCATCGGGACTTACATGCAAAAATGCAGTGCCTACAGTATTCATTTTTCCTGCTGGTCCTTTTACTATTACTATCCGTGACATCGGTGCTCTCACCGGGCTGGCCCCTCTGGGTGCGTCCATCTTGGCATGCACAACCTTCTGTTTTCCTCCTCCTTCAATGGACTCTTCGTCCTTTTCGTCCTACTCTTCTTTTCTTCGCACATTCTTAAAATCTACCGGTCCTGTTTCGATGTTGGAGTGAACGGCCTTCCGTCACTATTAGCTGTGCAAATATATCATTTTTACGTCTAGCCAAATGCCTATGGCGGGCTACCTCCCCATCTCTTCCGACATTGCCAATGGTCATCGTTTAGATCTCGCATCCTTCTTGTTAGCCGCCATTTATCGAGGATTGGCCGTCCTCCAAAAACAACTTCGGTTAGGGGCATCACTGATTGCCTCCGGCCCTCTATGGCTCGTTCAGCTTTGGCTGATAGCCTATTTCCCTATTTTCGGCACCATTGATTCAAATCATTCTTATCCTTGTACCGATCTTCTTTTTACCCAACTTCGGCCATCCTCTCTCTCCCTCGTGTTGTCTTTGAATATTTCTATACTCTTTCTCGAGTTCTCTCTCTTTTTCCTTTTTCCTTGGTTGACAGTCCATCATTCGTCCATGATATTCCTCAGTCGGAAGAGGACGAGTCGGTTCTTCACATATGGCATAAGTTTTTATGCAGCCGCGACCTGATTTATGACATCCTAACCGGGGCCAATGGTAAGGCTGGAGTGGAGGTGTATTCACCCAACTTCGTTGCCCGTCAGCTTGGCCTCGTTCAAGGATGGCCTTTACCATTCTTTCATACGCGCTCTGCTTCATCAGAATGTTTTAAAGTCCTTACGATTTCTAACGTAAAGGACTCCTTGTCGGAGACTCGTTCTTTGCTTTCTTCTTTTGTTATAGTTCTCTTTGCTTCTTGTACATCGGTACATTCTTCTTTTGACCGTTTCTGGCCATTTGGCCGTGAAATATTCTTTTCTTTGCCTTCTATGAGGGTGTTCTCTACCATCCAAATATCTCCTAAGTCATCTGAGCCGGTGAGGTCAAAGAAAACGGCCGAAACGAACAAGCAAAAAGGAAACAGCCTTCCCCGAGCCATAGCTTTAATTCAGACGTGCCGTTCGTACGTCGTCCTAAGGTACGATCTGAAACTCTCGTCTTTCTTGTACGTTGGTCTAAGATATATTGAAGTCTTATAAATTTTATACCTTGTGTAGGTACTGAGATCGGAGCCACCTTTTACTGTGCCCGAAATGACCCAAACTCCAGTGTCCGAAACTCCCATGGTCGAAGGTCCATCTGGAGAGGCCGATCCCAATGTGGTCCCGGTCGTTCAGCTTTCATCGGACGATGATGAAGCAGCTGAGGCTCCAATTATGGAACAACCTCTAGGAGAGGGCGAGACAGTTGTTACTGGTGCGTCGTCTGGAGCTGACCCCCAAGGTATGGAGCTATATATAGAGATTGGTCGCTCGAGTCCAATTATTGAGGAGATTTCAAGAGACCATCCGTTATTCGAGTCCCCTTCTATGGACAATCCTGTGCCGATTGTTCAGGGTCCGGATGATGAGGCAGATATGCCAGAACCTATTTGGCTGGATGATAGGCCACTTTGGCATCATCTCAAACGATTTTATCCCTTGGTACACAGAGTGTCCGTTACAGGACCTAGTGGGAATTATCAGGACGTAGACGGCCTCTATAGTTTGGCCGAATTGGAGTTACTAAAGGAGGCTCGGTCTATATATAAAGACGACGTACTTCATCGCATTTATGAAGAAGATAAGGTTATTTATATTTCTGATTCCTCTGATTCTGATTCTCCTGCAGATGCTCAGCCCACAACCGTACCGCAACAATAGTCACCACAGGCAGTATCTCCGAATCCCTTGGTGCAACCAACTTTGGCCCCTGGACAGCCGTCGTCTTCTGCTCTTTCGCCCTCCTCCTCCTTGGGCGATGTCTCATGTACCTTTGACACATGAACCTTCTGTGTTTGACCAGCCGTCATTTTCAACTCCTCACTCCTCAATTCTTCGGCCGGCAGTTTCTGCTTCTCCAGCTCAACCATCTGCTGTTTCGGAACGGCCATTGTCTCCCGCTCAATCAGTCCAATCTCATAGGGAAAAACTGGTATTGCTACTGGAAGCCCCTATTGCTGAGCCGTCACCCATTAGGGCAGTGTCTCCTGAACGGTCGTCATTTCTCGTTCCTCCTCAGCAATAATCTTCAGTTCCTTCTCCTTCAGCTCTTCAGTAAGAACTTGTGCAGCCGCATGTTGACGTTTTTGAGGCATTGGCAGATAGGCCATCTAGCCCGAATACTGGGCCTGGGGTAGTAAGTTTTTTTCCTCTTCCTTTCATTTATTACTCCAGTTTACATTTGCTAATTTCTTCTTTGCACACAGGCATCCGACCCGCTACTGCAGTCAATCCAGAAAATTTTGGATCGCCTAGGGCAGTTGTCTTTTGTTCCACCTCGGCCTTCATCGCCTTCAACCGGAGCCAGTACGGACCTAGAGGTCCTTTGGGAGATCATCGGCCAATATGCTTCTTTTACTATATTGGAGATTGGCCCAGCCACTCTGCCAGAAAACATTCTCCAATTAGACAGAAGCTCTTCCAAATTAAGCCGACTACTACCCTTCATGTCTTGCCTATATCGGTGGATGATCGGCTCTTCCTCCATGAATTACACAATGATATAACGGCCCTTATCTCTCGGTATCGCAATATACATAGCCTCGCGGTTCTCTTGACGCTCTTAATGAGACTCTGAGGGAGACCATGAATGAAATGGTGACTGAAGAATCGGTTCTCATGGACCTAGAGTGACAATTACAAGAAATCTAGCGTCTTATTGAGGAGGGCCGTATGAGGATAGAGGCTAAGAGGAGGGCTATTGCCGCTCAAGTAACGGAGGTGGAAACATCTTTGGCAGAGTACGAGGGTTTGGCCCGTATTTATTTTGATAAGAGCTCGACCGATTTAGAGACAGCGAATTCAGAAGTGCAGAAGGAATGGTATCTGATGAGGAAGACGTTCTCGGCCATAAAGGAATTGCCCAGGGATTTTCGGCGGTCTTCGGGCTGAAGCCAATAATACTTTGTAGGACGTTACGTCGTCCAATCTTTGTACTTTTGAGGACGTCTTCGTCCCGAATTAATGAAAATACATTTTAGTTTACTTATTTTGTTTTTATTGTAAAGACATAATATTTTCATGCTCATATAGTGAGAGCATATATTTTTTCAAGTATTTGCCATTTATCACCCTAGCATGCACCATTCTGTTTAAATCTTTTAAATGATATTCCCTGTTTGGCAACACATCTTTTTACCTCGAATGGGCCCTCCCAATTAGGCGACCATTTGCATATGCCGGATCTTTCGTACCAAGTGGCAATATAGTTTTCCATACTAATTCACCTTTTCTGAATGATTTAGCCATGACTCTGAGATTATATTCCTTGGTTATTTTTCTCTTTTGTGCTTCTAAACGATTTAGCACATCGCATTTAATATCGTCCAATTCCAGCAAATTCTGGATCATTGCTTCGTTGTAATCTTCCATTGTCAACTCTTTTTGCAACATAACCCTAGTGGATTCGATATTCATTTCTACTGGTAGTACGGCCTCTTGACCATATACTAATTGAAATAGCGTAACTGAGGTGCTCGTTCGCAGCGACTTCCTATAGGCCTATGGAGCCTAACTCAAATATTCGTCCCATCACCTAGCGTTGTCTGTCACCATCTTCCGAATCAACCCTTTAAGGGTTTTATTAGACGATTCTGCATGACCGTTTGACTGAGAGTAATACGGAGTGGTGTTCACTAATCGGATCCCGTATTCGGCCAGAAAACTTTTTACCTTCTCACTGTTTAATGAAATGCCATGGTCTACCATTATTGTTTGCGATATACCGAATCGGTGAATGATATGCTCTTTTATGAACTTCATGATCTGCTCTTGAGAGATTTCCACTACCGGAATAGCTTCCACCCATTTGGTAAAAATGTTGGTAGCGACGATAATAAAAGTATGCCTCTTTCTTGATGCAGGATAGATTTTCCTTATCAAATCTATCGCCCATACTATGAATGGCCATGGTTTAATGACAGGGATCATTTTGGTTACTGGTGCCCTCTGAATGAGCCTATGCTTCTGACAAGCAATACATCCTTTGGCATACGAGATGCATGACTCTCCCATCTTCGGCCAATAATAGCCGCTTCGTATAATAAACCATCTCATCTTTATTTCGGCCTGGTGAGCCCCACAAACACCTTCATGTATCTCGGCCATAATAGTTTTAGACTCTGATGGCTCTACACATTTCAGCAACAGACCGTCTTGGCATTTTTTATACAACACATCTCCTGAATACCACGTAATTCAAGGCTTCGAGTTTCAGCCTTCGATCTTTCCCACTTTCGGACTGTTTTAGAAATCATTTGATTTCGCTTCTCTAATCATCCTCATTTTTAACTTCAACAGTCGTGGCATCCGTCTCCCTTTTTCGTCTCATCAGGGCTGGCTTAACTTCTTCGCTTCTATTTATGCCCTCTATGTTTGTCTGCTTATACCCGGAAGCTTCTTGGGCCAAATTGTTGGCCACTTCATTCTTCGCCCTCGGAACGTGTTCTAACTCCGCATGGTCGAATTGATCTACCAACTCTTTGGCCACATCCAATAGTGCCATGACTGATGGGCTTTGGCATTTAAAGGTTCCTGTTACCTGTTGGATAACTAGTTGCGAGTCTTCTTTAATAGACACGTGTGTTACTCCCATATTGAGGAGTATTTCCAACCCCAAATATCAAGGCTTCGTATTCTTTCTGATCGTTCGTGCAATATTCGTTCAACTTGATTAAGAAACGGAACGATTATCTTAATGGGCTGACTAAGACTATCCCCATCCCAGCTCCTTTCGTTGTACTGGACCCATCAAAATACATCGTCCATAGTTTCAGACTGCATTCGTCTAATTCCATTTCTATTTCTCTGACGGTACTCAAACATGGGTGGTCAGCTAAGAAATCGGCCAAGGCTTGATTTTTTACAACCTTTTGGGGCTCATGCCGCATATCAAATTCTGATAGTGATAATGACCAGAAACCAACTCTTTGATGCAAGATAGGATGAAGAAAATATGTACTTTATTATATTAACTTTGGTGATTAAGTATACTATATTCGGCATAAGGTAGGCTCGTAGTTTAGTACATGTAAAATACAAAGCCAAACATAACTTCTCCATTGGAGAATAATTACATTCATAATTCAGCAATTGTCTGCTGATGTAATATATGGCTCTTTCGACGTCCATGCCGTCCTCTTACGCGATCATCCTGGCTATAGACTGCTCTTCGGCTGATATATACAGCTTCATTAGCCGTCTTGGCATAGGGGGTACTATCACTGGCGGCTGTGACTGATATTTCTTCAAGCTGTCGAAAGCCTTTTGATGTTCTTCGGTCTAGATGAATCCATCCCTGTCCTTTAACCTCAACAGGGAGGGAACACTTTAGTTTTTCCTGCACAATTAGAGATAAACCATCTTAAGAAATTAATTTATCCTAAAAATCTCTACAACTCTTTCTTATTTCGGGGAGGTTTAGCTTCGGTGATTGCCCGAGATTTATTAGTGTCGATCTCAATCCCCCGTTGGTGTACTAGAAAACCTAGGAAATTTCCTGCACACACCCCGAAATCACATTTAGCAGGGTTCAATTTCAGTTTAAATTTTCTCATTCGCTCAAAAGCCATTGCTAACTGGCTAAAGTGTTCTTCCATGGTCACAGATTTAGCCACTATATCGTCCACATAGACCTCTATAAATTTGCCGATCATGTCATGAAAGATTAAATTCATGGCCTGCTGATAAGCGGCCCCAACATTTTTTAGGCCGAACGGGCATTACCACCCACTCATAACACCCTAAAGAACCTGGGCACCTAAAATCCATTTTATGTATATCGTTTTCGGCGATGTAGATCTGATTATAACCTACATACCCATCCATAAAAGAATATACTTGATACCCTGCTGTGGAGTCTACTAGGGAATCCACTGTCGACATATGGTATTGATCTTTTGGCGTTGCTAGGTTTAAATTCCTGAAGTCTATGTAGATTCTTATTTTTCCATTCTTCTTCATGACCGGGACGATATTTGATAATAATTCTACATATATGATCGTCCTAATAAATTTCGCCTCCAACAGGCGTTCAACCTCTTTCTTAATATCAGGCATGACATTGGGTGCAAACCTTGTGGAGGCTACTTATGTGGTCTATGGCTTGGCATGATTGGCAACCTATGCTCTACTAATGTCCTATCTAAACCAGGCATTTCCTTGTAGTCCCAAGCAAAACAATCTTTGTATTTTTGTAATAACTGGGTCATTTTTCGCGTACCTGGGCCTCTATTTCCTTACTGATGTAAGTGATGCATCTATCGTCCTCGCTTCCCAGATTTACCTCGTCCAATACATCCTGTGCCCTTGACACGTTCGCCTTATATCGTTAGTTCAGAGCGTATTCTTATTCTTCCAATTCGCTCTTGTGACTTCCTTCCAACAAATAATCTACCCCACATGCTTCTCTTATCTTGTCTTCTGTCTGGTGGTGTGCTAATAGTTTATCCCTTAAGGCCGAAATCGCGGCCTGAGCTTCAGCCTCATTCTCTCGTTCCGTCACATAGGCCATTAGCTTGGCCTTGGTAGCCGCGAGTGCGGCTTTGTTCTTTACTCTGCTTGTTCTTCTTCATTTGACCTGCTGTGCGTCGACTCCCCAAATACCACTGTGGCTGGCCTTGTTTGCGTGAAACAAGTCGTTTAGAAGACCTGCAGGGTATAGCTCGTCATTTTAAGCCACACTGGTCGATTTTTCCCTTCATTCTGAACTCGGGTCGGCCCAAAATTTCCTTCATACATGAAGTACTCGGCCGAATTTATCTCTTCAGCGAAAGACTTATTTGTTGGATAATATGACCCATAGCGTCACTATTTGCACAGAACATGTGTGTTGTTGTAGCAAATTAACTATGTAATAAGGAAATTGCACTCTCATCATTTGTGATTAGATCACCATAGATATATAAATGAAGAGAGGTCCCTATGATTAGTTCCTGGATTGAGATGATATGAGACAGTATCAGTCCACAAAGGATTAATCATTAAATATCCCTAGCCGTAGTATTATCGAGACTGGACATCGATAATGCGGAATAGGCTAGTATTGCACTTGTGCGCGTTGTGAGGGCACAACGGCATAGTTCTCATATATATAAGTATTGGATACTTATACAAGTGCGATAGGAGGTCGTGTTTCACCGATGGTATGGGAAACAGCTTCGCTCTGGATAGACCCCTCGGAATACCATTGGTATTATGACTATGTGTCTATGGGAGGCCGAAATAAATCAGGTAGGTATGTATAGTCTTAACCTGAGACTTGCATCGCTAATACTTACGATAATCGATAAACTTTGGATTTGGTGGTTGGGGGCTTTGACCGGTTCTGTGTCTACCACTTCTGGGTTTATCAGAGAGTCGTAGAGTATTGGATGTGATGTCGAGACGGAAGTATCACTCCAGTCATAATGGAGATGATGTCACGCAGGATACGGTACTAGTGCTCTTGAGTGTTGCGCAACCAATCGGGATATTGTGACCAGGTCATGTATATCCGATTATAGAGACTATGTTACCAGACATCCGATATGTGTTTCGGACGGGCAGACACTTATCCAGCCCCAGCCCTAACACGTGATTATCCGATACTGGGCCGATACACACAATACTTAGTATACTACGCTTGATACAGATCTATATATTCCTATAAGAATATTTTCTGGAGAATTGGGTAGGCATGGCGCTTTGCTAGAAGCCAACCTTGTCTTGTAAATCGGTATAAACGTAGTACGAGGTACTTACGTGTTCGGATAGTCCGACGACCGTATTTACTGCCAACATATCCGGAGATCTCATGGGTCGGTTCCTGAAGATTCACCGATGACGTATGACTCGCACTTTAATTGATCTGGGATTAATTCGATGAGAGAGAGAAAATTAATCTGGGATTAATTACGGAGATATTTTGTCTGGGATAAAATATTAATTAAAAGGAGAGAGAACGATTAATTAGAATTAATCGATAAATTAATATATTCGATATATTATAACGAAATTAGATTTCGACGCGGAATTGAAATTAGATTTTAATTCGGGCGAACGAATTAATTTAGAATTAATTCGTTAGCGACGTGAATAGTAATTCGCTAGGCGTAATCATTTAATTACGACGCGACGGAAAATTCGTTAATTTGGAATTAGCGAACCCGAGCCCGAGAGTGATTGCGAGCGCATTCGCATTTCGAATCCGAGCGCGGCACGCAAGTCACATCAAGCGTCAAATCACTAGTCGCATCAATTGTCAAATCACTTGTCACTTTGAGTGATGTGACATGACAAGTTGTCACTTTATTAAAGTGAAGTGACTTGATGTAAAAAGTAGAAGTGATGGGTGAAAGGTTGAAAGCTTTTGCTTTTTTTGCTTTTTGACTTTTTAATTAAAGTTTGTATATCCTTTTTATTTTATATTACTTGGTAAATAAAGCAAAATAAAATGATATATAAAAAGCATCACTTTCTCTCTCTTGTTAGACATATTACGGTTTTGGCAAAAATGGAGCCAAAAATATGTTTTCTTTCTCACGGTCTCCTTGACCGATTTTCATCTCCATTTTTTCTGGTTTTCACACACAAAATGGAGAAGCTTTGGATCTTGTTGCAAGATCTATGTGCTAGCACACTCTTGGAGGAATACATAGGTGATAGGGAAGTGATTCTTTGGCATGGAAGCTTGAAGCTTGGAGCTTCAATGGAGGTCACCCATGGCCGAATTTTCAAGGAAGAAGATGACCCAAAACCGAGCATGGTAGCAGTCCAAGGAGGCCAAAACCGAGCTCAACAAAGCAAGAAAAAGTCTTGTGTTCTTTGCATCTCAAACCATTCAATGTGAGTTATGTTTCCGCCTTACTTCTTTGATGTTTTCATGCGGTTTTTGTGCTTGTTTTGGATGATTCTTGGGACCTAATTAGGAACTCCAAAAATGGTATCTTGAGCCTTGAACAAGCATGAAAAGTTAGGGTTAAAATTGGGGATTATCAATTGAAGCATGATTTGTTGAAATTGGATGTTAAAGTATGCTTGTATGTTTGAATTGAATTGAAGTTGTGCATGATCAATTCATGAAATTGGATTGGATTCATTTTTCTCCAAATTTTTGGGCATGACAATTGGGTAAAATCAATTGGAGCATGATTTGATTAAATTGATTAATTAAGAATGCTTAAATGATGTTGAATTAATGATTGATTGGATCAATTTGAAGAAATTGTGTTTGGAACAAATTTCCCCAATTTTTTATGTTGACATAAAGTGATGAATTTGGGTAAACTTGATTTGAGCATGTTTGATGAAATTGGATGATTTAGAATGCTTAAAGTATGTTTAATTGATGATTGATTGGATCAATTTGTTGAAATTGTGTTTGGAACAAATTTCCCCAAATTGCTTATGTTGGCCCAAATTAAAGACCCTAATATCTTGGTGAATTTTTGTTTGTTTGATCATTGGATGACTTGAAACAAGTGGGTAATGTTGAATTGAAGTTTGATTGGATTGAATTTTGATTTGGAACAATTTTTCCAAATTAAAGTAGGCTTGGCCGAATTCAATTGGATATGAAATTCATTGTGTTTTTTTGTATTTTGATTCATTAGATGAATTTAATTGATTTGGGATAATGATGATTGTGGATTCAATTTGATTGAAATCAAATCGGATTTAAAAACCCCTAATTGCCAAGACTTAAAAGCATGTAAAATGGGTTTGGTTTAATAAATTGTGTTAGACACTATTTGATGTTGAAATGCATAATTAAGTATGCTAATTGACGTTTTAGAAATATTAATTAGGTGGTTAATCATGTATAACACTTAGGTTAATTAATTATGAAATTTGGAATTTATAAGTTAATTAATTGGGCTTGTTTTTGGAAATTGGGCCTTATAAGTTGTAATTGGGCTTTTGGGCTTGTTGTTACAAAGTTGGGTTTAGGCAAAATTGGTTGGATCCAATTAGGCCCAAACCGCATCCATAAAGTCCAATTATGACTTAATGGACCTTAATTATTTAATTGGGCCTAATGGGCCAAAATTAATTTAAAGGCTTATGGGGTAACTCCCGGATTGGACTTTGGTTATCGGTTTGACCCGAGTTGACCAAAAGTCCACGCCTTAAGAAATTAATTAAAAGCCCATTGGACTTTAATTAAATAAACGTTGGACGTTAATGGGCTTTGAGACCCATAACGATTGAATTTGGAATTTAAATCGTAGAATGGTTCGTTAATAAAAGTGTAATATTTAATTTGGAATTAAATAGTGAATTAGAATTAAATGCGTATTAAATTGGATTTAATTATGTAGTTTAATTTAATTCGAGAATTCGTACTTTGAGTACTTATTCGTAAACGAGTTTGACTCGAGCAAAAATCAAATCGTTGTTTGAACATTGGATGATCACTAATTATCAGATTAATTAATTGGATTAGATTGATTGATAACATGCTTGTATGAATACATGGTTGCGATGCGTGAATAATGTATATCGGATGGATATTAGTCGGGTGGGACAATTTTGGAAATTGTAATAAATTTGATTTATAAATTGGACCTGCGTGTCCAGCCTTATCACCTATATACTCTTTGTATTCTCTTCTCACCTATTCCCCTCAATGTAAATGAGGTTTCTTTAGAAGTGTAGTGTAACGGGTAGAAGTAAATACAAGTGCTAGCTTTGGAGAGAGAAAATGAGAGATTTGATCTAGGATCAATGTAAAGTATCCATCCGCATATCATTATTATTTTATTTCATACTCGCTTTATTATGTATTTAGAATGCATGTTTAAGGGTGTATGATGATGAGACCTAACAAAGATAATTAAATTGGTAGCCAATTTGCACGCGAAAATCCCTCAATCTATATTAAGCGTTTATCCTTCCATTGAATGATTCTTGTTCAAGATCCAATTGGCATTGGTTTGTTGGCCAAAGTCAAGACCTTGTCAATTGGATGTATTTGAATCATGAGAGTTTTGTTCCACATCGGTGTCTAGTCCAAGTTGTGATTTGTTGGCCAAAGTCAAGATCACTTCTTGTCCAAAGACATTGATTACGAAACTTTCCTTGTCAATGGGTCCCGCTTAACTGGAATCATTAGGTTTGTTGTGCCAAAGCCAAGGCCTAGATGATTCGGAGGATAAGGTTAGGAAAATGTATTAGATATATGGCATAAACAATATGTTTAGGACTTGGATGTCCACCTAACCGGATCTGGGAATGGATTGGATCCAATTGATCTGTGAGATCTACCTGGTAAGTAGCATACAGCTTGTTGGCCAAAGTCAAGGTTGTTGTATGTTATTTAACAGGATCCTAGCCCACTAGGAAACACGGTTTCCCGAGTACTCCACAGAGGGTTAGAGGCTCGACGAAAAATAGTGGGAGGCAAGAATTGAATTTGCAATATTCGTTCAATTACTCGCCATACGCGCTCATCGAATTATTTCGTCGTATTATTAAATATTAGTTGGACTAATATTTAAATTGTTGTTTTAATAAACAGTTGGACTGTATTATAGTTGATTATATATAATTGGATTATATTAATCAATATATTTGAATTAATTAATTTCAGTTTACAGTTGATTTTATAATTGGATTATAGTAATCAATGTAATTGAGGTTAATTAATTTGGATTATATTTGATTATATAGTTGGACTATTATAATCATTATAATAAATAGTACCACTAATCGTTGATTAAATAGTTGGACTATTGTAATCAAGATAAAATTGAAAAGTTGGATATTTAAAATATAATCTTGGATTAAAATATTTTAAATGATTTAATTTTCAAATTGGGAATAATTTCAAGATGGTCTTGGAAATTAATAATTTATTTTATTTGATAAATTAATGAATATGGATTAGGCTTCTAGGAAGATAATAGGACAAATCCTAAGAAGGAATTGAAGACGAGCAAGGCTCTTACTTCAAATATGTTTGTCATAATTATGTTCACAACTAGTATTGAAATTTGATTTTAAATACTTAGTGTGATACATAAATATGTACTGTTGTGCAGAATCTGCTTTTAGCAGGATACTGACTTCAACTGAGATTTATCCGCGAATAGTAAACGGGACGATAGTCGCTGTTTTAACCGTAGATATCTGAATTTAGGAACTGCCTTCGCGTAGTACTTAAATTTAGAACTGTTATAATGTAACTAGTTTGACTAGAAACATTATCTCTATATCGCGTATACCCGCTGCGGGTGTACCTTTATATTCTAGAACACTAAAGTGTTTTATTATATAAGATGATATTGAGATAAACACATTAGATGTGAATAACAGAATTTATATTTTAGAATATAAATAATATCTCAAATACATAACATGACAAATAAATAGCTCAAACTGATCTGATCAGTTAAGAAACTAATTGTGGCATTGTTGTCTGGGACCAATCAAACAAGACTCGTATATCCACACTTTCGAAGAGTGGGTACTTGGACTGTTTTGATTCCATTCAAATAAAGTCTACGAATCTAGTTTATTAAGCAAAGTGCTTAAAACACCTTTACTCGGTAAAAGTGGAAATGCCACCGATCTGTTAGCCCTAGTTCATAGTGAAGCAAGTGGGCCCGTGTCTAGCTAGGCTAGAGGTGGATATGAATATTACGTGACCTATACGGATGTGGCATCGCGTAATGGTTGTGTGTTTCTTTTGAAGAACACAAATCGAAAACTTTTATAGTTTCGACACGGAATAGACAAACAGATCGGTTATAGTATTACACCATCACGGTAAGACCGTAATGAAAATACTTAAGCAGTAAGTTTCTCGTATACTTGAAAGAGTATAGTATTCTTTCAATAAGGACTCCTCTCGGAACACGTCATTTTGACGTGTGTGTCCGAAAGGATTAACCGAATTTTGTTAGACATAATAAGGTTAATCACGAGTCGCTTTGAGCTACCATTTCCTTCAACGGATAAACTTTAAACAGTGCAAGAACTTATTTTGAATAAGGTTCCATGATAATCTGTTTGACAGATATCATATTAGATATGAACAGGGAAGAAAACGAGGTTTCTCATTCCTGACTATTTGGGTATGCTTGGCATATGTTTGGATGATACCAAACTAAAACCCAAATATGATAAGTGCCAATTGTAGGTCATCCTAGGGATACCATAAGTATTGTACTTATACACCTCACAAGAGAACAATTAGATTGTTGCTCACCATGCGGTTTTCCTAAGAGGAATACCGATATGCAGTGGTAAGTGGGAGGATAGTATGACTCGATGAAAATCGGAGTAGTACTGTTCAAGGCATTGAATCTTAATGGAACAAATATAGTTGATCAAGGATGAAACTATACCATTAATCTTCGAATACACGAGAACAAAGGAAGTGATACAAGGTATCGACTCCCTATTATGACAAAGTGTCATGAGTCCGAAATGGATTCCATGTATATCAACCAGTTTGGATACTAGTTGATGTACCACATGGCATTGTGCCTATTGGTACTATAAGTCTTCAAGGAAGACGTACATGGATGGCAATATACCAACGTATAAAGCTAGGCTTTTTTTAACGGAAAGGTATCGTTATCGACATTGTGTTGATTACGATTCAACTTTTTACCTATTGCCACGGTAGATCCATTTGGATAATGCTTGCTGACGCAAGCATAAGTTCTTGGAATTATCATTTTGATGTAATCATAATGGTGTATGATTTAATTCAAAACTAAAATAATCTTTTGTATATAAGAGGGTTAGTGGGAGCTCACTGACAGTGGCTGTCCTATAAAATAATGATAATACATCATTTCTTGGAAATGATATTCCCATAAAATATATGTCGGGGAAAGCTTGACTTTCGAAATAGTCTCCGTGGGACTGTACATTGAAAAATGTACAAAACCTGGTGTATCATACACTTTGAGCATATGGATTCACAAACAGGCTAATCCTAGTGATAGTCACTGGATTGATGTTAGGAACATCCGTTAGTTTCTTAGAGAACTAAGGATGCTGTCTTAATCTATGGAGTATGAGAACTTGAAGTGACTGGGATCACTGTAGCAAGTTTCCTATAACCGATAAAGACGACTAAAAGTCGCGAACGGTACTATACAGTTTGGATAACGGTGCAGTGAGCTGGAAATCTTCCAAGCAAGATACTGTTACCGAATAAACAACTCATGCGGGTTAATTGCAGCAGCTGAGGCAGCAATAGAAGTCATTTGGGTCGATACATATCTAATTAGATTAGATACAGTTCTGTTAGCAGCTGAGCTAGGCATCAGCACAGGCTAAAGAATTAATGGTCTCATCAACGATCCAGATATATACTTCTATATCATCTGATTCGTTCGGATCATACATCGTGGCGATGTGATGATCGTATAAATCACGTTAAATGATGATCAAACAAATCCGCTGACGAAAACCTTTTCTCAACAATTTGAGCGAACCTTACATAGTTCGGGTGTTAGACACTCGAGTGACTGGCTATGTGCCAAGTGGGAGATTGTTGGATAATATGACCCATAGCGTCACTATTTGCACAGAACATTGTGTTGTTGTAGCAAATTAACTATGTAATAAGGAAATTGCACTCTCATCATTTGTGATTAGATCACCATAGATATATAAATGAAGAGGGTCCCTATGATTAGTTCCTGGATTGAGATGATATGAGACAGTATCAGTCCACGAAGGATTAATCATTAAATATCCCTAGCCGTAGTATTATCGAGACTGGACATCGATAATGCGGAATAGGCTAGTATTGCACTTGTGCGCGTTGTGAGGGCACAACGGCATAGTTCTCATATATATAAGTATTGGATACTTATGCAAGTGCGATAGGAGGTCGTGTTTCACCGATGGTACGGGAAACAGCTTCGCTCTGGATAGACCCCTCGGAATCCCATTGGTATTATGACTATGTGTCTATGGGAGGCCGAAATCAAGGTAGGTGTGTATAGTCTTAACCTGAGACTTGCATCGCTAATACTTACGATAATCGATAAACTTTGGATTTGGTGGTTGGGGGCTTTGACCGGTTCTGTGTCTACCACTTCTGGGTTTATCAGAGAGTCGTAGAGTATTGGATGTGATGTCGAGACGGAAGTATCACTCCAGTCATAATGGAGATGATGTCACGCAGGATACGGTACTAGTGCTCTTGAGTGTTGCGCAACCAATCGGGATATTGTGACCAGGTCATGTATATCCGATTATAGAGACTATGTTACCAGACATCCGATATGTGTTTCGGACGGGGCAGACACTTATCCAGCCCCAGCCCTAACACGTGATTATCCGATACTGGGCCGATACACACAATACTTAGTATACTACGCTTGATACAGATCTATATATTCCTATAAGAATATTTCTGGAGAATTGGGTAGGCATGGCGCTTTGCTAGAAGCCAACCTTGTCTTGTAAATCGGTATAAACGTAGTACGAGGTACTTACGTGTTCGGATAGTCCGACGACCGTATTTACTGCCAATATATCCGGAGATCTCATGGGTCGGTTCCTGAAGATTCACCGATGACGTATGACTCGCACTTAATTGATCTGGGATTAATTCGATGAGAGAGAAAATTAATCTGGGATTAATTACGGAGATATTTTATCTGGGATAAAATATTAATTAAAGGAGAGAGAACGATTAATTTAGAATTAATCGATAAATTAATATATTCGATATATTATAACGAAATTAGATTTCGACGCGGAATTGAAATTAGATTTAGATTTTAATTCGGGCGAACGAATTAATTTAGAATTAATTCGTTAGCGACGTGAATAGTGAATTCGCTAGGCGTAATCATTTAATTACGACGCGACGGAAAATTCGTTAATTTGGAATTAGCGAACCCGAGCCCGAGAGTGATTGCGAGCGCATTCGCATTTCGAATCCGAGCGCGGCACGCAAGTCACATCAAGCGTCAAATCACTAGTCGCATCAATTGTCAAATCACTTGTCACTTTGAGTGATGTGACATGACAAGTTGTCACTTTATTAAAGTGAAGTGACTTGATGTAAAAAGTAGAAGTGATGGGTGAAAGGTTGAAAGCTTTTGCTTTTGCTTTTTGACTTTTTAATTAAAGTTTTGTATATCCTTTTATTTTATATTACTTGTAAATAAAGCAAAATAAAATGATATATAAAAAGCATCACTTTCTCTCTCTTGTTAGACATATACGGTTTTGGCAAAAAATGGAGCCAAAAAATGTTTCTCTTCTCACGGTCTCCTTGACCGATTTTCATCTCCATTTTTTCTGGTTTTCACACACAAAATGGAGAAGCTTTGGATCTTGTTGCAAGATCTATGTGCTAGCACACTCTTGGAGGAATACATAGGTGATAGGGAAGTGATTCTTTGAGCATGGAAGCTTGAAGCTTGGAGCTTCAATGGAGGTCACCCATGGCCGAATTTTCAAGGAAGAAGATGACCCAAAACCGAGCATGGTAGCAGTCCAAGGAGGCCAAAACCGAGCTCAACAAAGCAGAAAAAGTTTTGTGTTCTTTGCATCTCAAACCATTCAATGTGAGTTATGTTTCCGCCTTACTTCTTTGATGTTTCATGCGGTTTTGTGCTTGTTTTGGATGATTCTTGGGACCTAATTAGGAACTCCAACATTATTTTCGGCGTGTATAATTTCAACCTCATCTTTATGGTTCAAGAAAAACTAGCATTGATGAAAGAGATGAAGGAATGCATCAGCTACCATTATCCAATCTCATCCCAATAGCATGTTATACATGGGTGGGCCCGTCTTTATAACGAAGAACACCACTGTCTTCGTAGTACTTCCTACTTGCATTAATCGTCTAGTGGGACGTCCCATTGGCCGTTATCGCCCTCTATTGAAACTTGTTAGCACCACTTCATAGGGATTGAGGTTCCTCCTCAGATTTGGCTAAACGCCTCCATAGCACATATACGGATGGTATTGCATTGCTGACTGGCTCCATTGTAATCAATATTGTTGTTGATGGTATCCCATTGGCTTTCCTGTACATATTAACGTCCGCAAGTGCTTGGTCATCTGCTGCGGTTGGTAGTTTTGGGACTATCCACTTTTCCTGATAGGGCCTATCTTCTCACTCTCATCATTGGTTCCGAGGTATTCTCCTCATGTGTGTTAGACAATTATGACCCATAGCGTCACTGTTTGTAAAAGACATTGTGTTTTTGTACAAAATTGACTATGTAATATTGAAATTGCCTTTTATCATTTCGTAATTTATTTACTATGATATATAAATGGTAAAAGTCCATATGATTAGTTCCGGATTGAGATGATATGAGACAGTATCAATCCATAAAGGTTTAATCATTAAATATCCCTAGTCGTAGTATTATCGAGACTGGACATCGATAATGCGGAATAGACTAGTATTGCACTTGTGCGCGTTGTGAGGGCATAACGGCACAGTTCTCATATGTTTAAGTATAGGATACTTATGCAAGTGCGATAGGAGGTTGTGTTTTACCGATGGTACGGAAAACAGCTTCGCTCTGGATAGACCCCGCGGAATCCCATTGGTAGTATGTATATGTGTCTATGGGAGTCCGCGTCAGGGTAGATGTATTTGGTCTTAACCTGAGACTTACATCGCTAATACTTGCGACAATCGGTAAACTTTGGTCGTGGTCTTCTTTTGGGGTCCAGGGCTTTAACAGGTTCTGTGTACGCCTCTATTGGGTTTATCGAGAATCGTAGTGTATTGGATGTGATGTCAAGACGGAAGTATCACTCCAGACATATGGAGATGATGATCACGCAGGGATTCATAACTCGTTCTCTATTGTGTTGCAACCATCGGGATAATGTGACAAGGTCATGATTATCCGATTCAAAGAGACTAGTTGTTTGATATCCGATATGTGCTTCGTACGGGGCAGACACTATTCCAGCCCCAGGCCTAGCACGTGACATCTGATACTGGATCGCAATACGAGATACTAGGTATTCTACGTCTGACATAGATTATATATTCCAGTAAGAATATTTCTGGAGAATTGGGTAGGCACGGTGCTTTGCTAGAAGCCAACCATGTCTTGTAAATCGGTAAGCACGTGGTACGAGGTACTCGCTTTATCGGATAGTCCGATAACCGGATTTACTGCCAACATATCCAGAGATCTCTTGGGTCGCTTCCCAAGGATTCACCGATGACAGTTGACTTAAATTAGAATTAATCTGGGATTAATTAGAGAGAGAAAATTAATCTGGGATTAATATGGGCTTTATTTAATCTGGGATTAAAGTGTTCAGTAGAGAAAGAACGCGATTAATTTGGAATTAATCGGTAAAATAAATTTAATAGTTAAATTTGATTTTTCTATTTAATTTATTCAAATGGGCTAAAATTAATATATCGGATATATTAAAATGAATTGGATTTCATTACGAGATTAAAGTCGGACTTTAATACGAACGAATGAATTAATTTAGAATTAGTTCGTGAACGACGTTTGTAATATATTTGTGAGGCATCGTTATTTAATTAAATTAGATTTAATTATTTAGCGACGAAGGTTCGTTTAATCGGATTAAACGGAACCGAGCCGCGGCAAATGCCCGTAGAGATATTTGAATTTCGGATTCAAATAGTTGGAGCCAAAAGTGTGGTAGGTGTTCCCACCACACAACTACCTTGTTTTGCTTTATGAATACCATTTACCAATCTCTACCTTGTTTGGGTAAAAGGTGAAATGGTTTCACCTTTTGGTAAATAACAAAAAAGGCTTCTCAACATTTGTGAACACTTGACACAAAACAAAAACAAAAACCCTAGAAGAGCTTGGCTTGGCCGAATTTCTCTCCTCTTTCTCTTTGATTTGTTTTTCAAATCAACAAAAGCTAGCACTTTGGAAGTGAACAAAGGTGATAGGGAAACTACTCAAAAGCTTGGAATCCCTAAAGCTTGGATCTTGGAGATCTTGATCTCAAATTTTTTTAAAGCTCTATCACTCATTGTAAGTATATTCCGCACCTTATAATGATCATCTCTATTTGTCATGCTTATTAGATCCTATAATGTTCTAGGAACACTAACAATGGTATCATGAGCCTAATTTAAGCATGATAATTTCTAGGGTTCTTGAACCTAAAAATTTGGGGCTTTTATTTTGAGCATGATTTTTTGAAATTGATGCTTTGAGTATGTTTACAACATGATAACTTAGAGTTATGCATGATTAGATTTGAAATAAATCAAAAGCAACAAAAAATAAAAAAATGTTAGCTTGGCTGAATTGGTCTACACCATGCACTGAAGTTTTTTGTTTTTTGAAACATGAAATAATGTGTTTGGATGCATGTTTAAATGATGATAGTTGGTTTAATTTGATTAGAATCAATGTCCATAATGTTCATGTTAAAATCAAAGTGCATGTTGAGCATGAAATGATGTTTTTAGGCTTCAATACGTCTCAAGCATGCAATGATGTGTTTTGGCTTGATTTTATGTTAAGCATGAATTATTAGTTTAAGCATGATTAATTAAGTTAATTAATATTTTGGAAATATTGAGTTTAATTAATTAATTATGGCTAATACACTTTAATTAAAATAATTGTGATATTTGGAATATTATAATTATGATAATATGCCTTTAAATTGAATTGGGCTAAAAGTGTGTATTTGGGCCTAATGGGCTTGGTTTGACCAAGTTTGGTTTTGGACTTTTGGATTGGATCCAATTGGGCCCAAAACCAATTCCATGAAGTCCAAATACATCACTTGGCCCTTTAAAGAATTTGATTGGGCCTAATGGGCCTAAATTGATTTGATGGCAATAGGGTGATTCCTATTGGGCCTTGGCATTTTGGGTTTGATCCATTATGGCCAAAGCCCATGCCTTAAGAATCAATTAAAAGCCCATTGGACTTTAATTAAAATGACATTGGATGTTATTGGGCCTTTGAGACCCATCAAGATTGGATTTGGAATCCAAGTCTTTAAGGCAACTATGTAAGTGTAAATATTTAATTTGGAATTAAATTAGAATTAGTATTGAATACAAATAAATTGGATTTAAAGTTGTAGTTCGATATAATTCAAGAATACGTACTCAAAAGTATTTATTCTTAAACGAGTTGGACTCGCGCAAATCAAATCATTGTTTGAACATTGGATGGTCATTAATCAAAGATTAATTAATTGGATTAGATTGATTGTAATAAACATGTTTTGATTGAATACATAAATGTGTGATGTATGAATAATGTATATCGGATGGATATTAGAAGGGCAAGGGCAATTTTGGAAATTGTAATAAGTTTAGAATTTATTAAATGGGCCTGCGTGTCCAGCCTTTAATCTCTTTACTCCTTGTAATTCTCTTCTCACCTATTCCCCTCAATGTATATGAGGTTTCTTTATTGTATTTTGTAAAAGGGTAGGAGTTAGAATAGTTCTAGTCGGGGAGAGGAAAGGAGCGATTTGTTCTAGGAACAATCTGTTTAAATATCCATCCGCATATCGTTATTAATTTACTTTTGCGCCTTATGATGTTTTAGAAGCATGCTTAAGGGTGTATGATGAGACCTAATCAAAGATAATAAATTGGATGCCAATTTACGCGAAAAACCCTCAAAAACATATTAAGCGTTTTTCCTTCCGTTGAGTGATTCTTACTCAAGATCCAAAGTTGGCATTGGCTTGTTGGCCAAAGTCAAGGCCTTTGTCAATTGCGGATGTGTTTGAATCATGAAGGTTTTGTTACATATCGGTGTCTTGTCCAAGTTGTGATTTGTTGGCCAAAGTCAAGATCACTTCTTGTCCATCGACATTGATTACGAAACTTTCCATGTCAATGGGTCCCGCTTAACTGGAATCATTAAGCTTGTTGTGCCAAAGCCAAGGCTTAGTTGATTCAGAGGAAAAAGGTTAGGAAAATATGTTTGACATATTGGCATATATAAAGTATATGTGTTTCGGACTTGGATGTCCACCTACCAGATCTAGGAATTGGATTAGATCCAATTGATCTTCGAGATCTACCTAGTTAAGTTTCATACAGCTTGTTGGCCAAAGTCAAGGTTGTATGTTATTTAACGGGATCCTAGCCCACTAGGAAACTAGGTTTCCTGAGTACTAGACAGAGGGTTAGAGGCTCGCCGAAAAATAGTGGGAGGCTAGTATTGAATTTGCAATTTCATTCAGATACTTAGCTTTAGGCGCTTTCAAATAATTTCGTCAATATTACTTTATTAGTTGGACTAATATATTGTTATTTTTCTATGTAACAGTTAGACTGTACCCATTATCGTTGACTAGATAGTTAGACAATCGTAGATCAAGATGACTGGCAAAGGAAATGTCCGTGACATTATCATGGGAGATAATGTCTTCAAGGGCACAAATTTTGCAGATTGGGAAATGAACCTTAAGATTGTCCTAGGTTCAGAGAGGCTGTTGTATACTATACAAAGACCTCTTGGGCCTAAGCCCGGACCGAATGAGACACTTGAGCTGGAGCTTTGGAAGACTCACAGCGATGATTGTGACACAACTCAGTCCATTATGCTTGCTTCGATGACTCAGCACTTTCGCAGACAAAATAGGGACTTGGATCCTTATAATATGTTAGCGAGGTTGCAAGATCTGCATCGCTCTAACAAGAGGATGCAGAGGTACGAGTTAGTCAAGAAGCTCTTTCGCTCACGCATGACAGATGGCATGTCTGTTGAGTCCCACGTGGCTCAGATGATTGCTGACATCGATGAGCTGGCCAACATGGGGATAGTCTTTGAGGCAGAGATTACTGTGGATATGATCCTGCAATCTCTCCCCGATTCCTGGAGACAGTTCATCATAAATTATAATTTGATGAACAACAGTGATACTCTTGGAGAGTTACTGTCAACTCTCAAGGAGGCTGAAAGGAGCTTCAAAAGGGCAACAAGCGCGAGGCGCACTTTGCAACGACATCTCATGGACCTAGGGCTGGGCCCAAGGCAACTGGAGGTGTGCGAAAGAAGAAGCATATTCAAAAGGGCAAGGCCAAAAAGTCAAAGGCTTCTGGGAAGCCAAAGGACAAATCTCAGGATGTTTGCCTACAGTGCGGCAAGCGGGGTCACTGGAAGCGTGACTGCCGCGAGTACAAGGCGCTTCAGAAGGAGATAAAGGCGGGCAAGGCACCGGCCTCAGGTATGTTTGTTATTGAAATAAACATGGCTACTTCTAGTTTTAAAAATTGGATTTTTGATTCTGGTTGTGGTACTCATATATGTACTGATGTGCAGGATCTGCAGATTAGCAGGAGACTGGCTTCAGGAGAGATTGATCTGCGTGTTGGAAATGGGGGGCACCTGTTGCTGTTTTGGCCGTGGGCACTTTTGTTTTAGAACTGCCTTCGGGCATGTACTTAAACTATCAGACTGTTATTATGTACCTAGTTTGACTAGGAATATTATCTCTGTATCTTGTTTGACCCAATGCGGGTACACTTTTGTATTCCGAAACACTGGGTGTTTTGTTTATAAAGATGATTTTGAGATATGTTCAGCTGATGCTAATAATGGTCTTTATATTTTGAATATAAATCAATCTCAAACATATAATGTAACAAACAAAAGGCTCAAACTAAGTAACAAAGATGAGACTTACATGTGGCATTGTCGTCTGGGACACATTAACAAGACTCGCATATCCACACTTTCGAAGAGTGGGTACTTGGACGGATTTGATCCAAATTCATATGACGTCTGCGAATCTTGCTTATTAGGCAAAATGCCTAAATCACCTTTTAGCGGTAAAGGTGTACGCGCCACCGAACTGTTAGCCCTCGTTCATAGTGACGTTTGTGGGCCCATGTCTAGCCAGGCTAGAGGTGGATTCGAATACTTCGTAACCTTTACGGATGATGCATCGCGTTATGGTTATGTGTATCTTATGAGACACAAGTCGGAAACTTTTGAGAAATTCAAAGAGTTTCGACACGAAGTTGAAAAACAGACCGGCAAGAGTATAAAGACATTACGGTCGGACCGTGGTGGCGAATACTTGAGCAATGAGTTTCTAGATTACTTGAAAGAATATGGTATTCTTTCACAGTGGACTCCTCCTGGAACACCGCAATTAAACGGTGTATCCGAACGGAGAAACCGAACTCTGTTGGACATGGTAAGGTCTATGATGAGTCGCACTGAGCTACCTATTTCCTTCTGGGGATATGCATTAAACAGTGCAGTTCTTATTTTGAATAAGGTTCCGTCAAAGTCTGTACAACAGACACCATATGAGATATGGACAGGAAAGAAACCGGTTTCTCATTCCTAAAGATTTGGGGATGCTGGGCATACGTCAAACGTTTGGAAGGTACCAAACTTGAGCCCAAATCGGATAAATGCCTATTCGTAGGATATCCTAGGGAAACCAAAGGATATTACTTCTATCACCCACGAGAGAACAAAGTATTTGTTGCTCTACATGCGGTTTTCCTTGAGAAGGAATTCCTAAATACAGTGGTAAGTGGGAGGAAAGTAGAACTCGATGAAAATCGGAGTGAGTGATACTGTTCCTGGCATAGAATCCTCAACGGAACAAGAACAGTCCATCCGGGATGAGACTGTACCACAATCTTCTATTACACAAGGACCGCGTAGGTCGGAGAGAGTCAGGAACCAACCTGAGAGGTATGGGTTTCTGATCTCACCTCATGTAGATATTAATCTCATTGAGGAAGACGAACCGGCTACGTATGAGGAAGCGATACAAGATATCGATTCCGCTTTATGGCAAGAGGCCATGAAGTCCGAAATGGATTCCATGTACACCAACCAAGTTTGGACACTGGTTGATGCACCAGAAGGCGTAAAGCCTATTGGATGCAAATGGATCTTCAAGAAGAAGACCGACATGGAAGGCAACGTACAAACGTACAAAGCTAGGCTTGTAGCGAAGGGGTATCGTCAACGACATGGTGTCGATTACGACGAAACTTTCTCACCCGTTGCCATGATTAAATCCATTCGGATAATGCTTGCTATTGCTGCATATTTCGATTACGAGATATGGCAGATGGACGTTAAAACCGCTTTCCTTAACGGAAACCTTTTGGAGGATGTTTATATGCAACAGCCTGACGGTTTTATCGTGCCTAGACTTGCAAACAAGGTTTGTAAGTTAAATCGGTCCATTTATGGACTGAAGCAAGCATCGCGGTCATGGAACCAACGTTTTGATGAGATCATAAAAGAATATGATTTCATTCAAAACGAGGATGATCCTTGTGTATATAAGAAGGTTAGTGGGAGCGCACTGACATTCATTGTCCTTTATGTTGACGATGTATTGCTTATGGGCAATGACATTCCCATGTTAACATCGGTGAAAGCTTGGCTTTCATTAAAATTCTCCATGAAAGATCTGGGAGAAGCAGCCTTTATTCTAGGAATAAAGATCTACAGGGATAGATCTAGAAAGCTGCTTGGACTCTCTCAGAGTACGTACATTGACAAAGTGTTGAAAAGATTCAACATGGATCAGTCCAAGAGGGGACTGTTACCAGTGTCACATGGCATCTCTCTATCTAAGGACATGTGTCCTAAAACTCAAGATGAGAGAAAACAGCATGAGTCGGATACCGTTCGCCTCGGCAGTCGGATCGATCATGTATGCCATGATATGTACACGACCTGATGTCTCGTATGCTTTGAGCATGTGTAGTCGCTATCAGGCCGATCCAGGTGATGGTCACTGGATGGCAGTTAAGAACATCCTTAAGTATCTTAGACGAACTAAGGATGCTTTCTTAATTTATGGAGATGGAGAACTTGAGGTAACTGGGTATACCGATGCAAGTTTCCAAACCGATAAAGACGACTCTAAGTCGCAATCCGGGTACATATTTTGTTTGAACAACGGAGCAGTAAGCTGGAAATCTTCCAAGCAAGAGACTGTTGCCGATTCAACAACAGAAGCGGAGAAGTGAGTATATTGCTGCATCTGAAGCAGCAAAAGAGGCAGTTTGGATCCGTAAATTCCTAATTGGATTAGGATAGGAGTAGTTCCGTTAGCAGCTGAGCCCGTTCCATTATTTGTGACAATAACGGGGCTATAGCGCAGGCTAAGGAACCACGGTCTCATCAACGATCCAAGCATGTTCTTCGACGTTTCCATCTGATTCGTGAGATCATACATCGTGGCGATGTGAAGATCGAGAAGGTCGCATCAGATGACAACATTGCAGACCCGCTGACGAAAGCTATTTCACAGCAAAAGTTTGAGAAGCACATACATAGTTCAGGTGTTAGATGCTTGAGTGACTGGCTATAGGCCAAGTGGGAGATTGTTAGACAATTATGACCCATAGCGTCACTGTTTGTAAAAGACATTGTGTTTTTGTACAAAATTGACTATGTAATATTGAAATTGCCTTTTATCATTTCGTAATTATTTACTATGATATATAAATGGTAAAAGTCCATATGATTAGTTCCGGATTGAGATGATATGAGACAGTATCAATCCATAAAGGTTTAATCATTAAATATCCCTAGTCGTAGTATTATCGAGACTGGACATCGATAATGCGGAATAGACTAGTATTGCACTTGTGCGCGTTGTGAGGGCATAACGGCACAGTTCTCATATGTTTAAGTATAGGATACTTATGCAAGTGCGATAGGAGGTTGTGTTTTACCGATGGTACGGAAAACAGCTTCGCTCTGGATAGACCCCGCGGAATCCCATTGGTAGTATGTATATGTGTCTATGGGAGTCCGCGTCAGGGTAGATGTATTTGGTCTTAACCTGAGACTTACATCGCTAATACTTGCGACAATCGGTAAACTTTGGTTTTGGTCGTCCAGGGCTTTAACAGGTTCTGTGTACGCCTCTATTGGGTTTATCGAGAATCGTAGTGTATTGGATGTGATGTCAAGACGGAAGTATCACTCCAGACATATGGAGATGATGATCACGCAGGGATTCATAACTCGTTCTCTATTGTGTTGCAACCATCGGGATAATGTGACAAGGTCATGATTATCCGATTCAAAGAGACTAGTTGTTTGATATCCGATATGTGCTTCGTACGGGGCAGACACTATTCCAGCCCCAGGCCTAGCACGTGACATCTGATACTGGATCGCAATACGAGATACTAGGTATTCTACGTCTGACATAGATTATATATTCCAGTAAGAATATTTCTGGAGAATTGGGTAGGCACGGTGCTTTGCTAGAAGCCAACCATGTCTTGTAAATCGGTAAGCACGTAGTACGAGGTACTCACTTTATCGGATAGTCCGATAACCGGATTTACTGCCAACATATCCAGAGATCTCTTGGGTCGCTTCCCAAGGATTCACCGATGACAGTTGACTTAAATTAGAATTAATCTGGGATTAATTTAGAGAGAGAAAATTAATCTGGGATTAATATGGGCTTTATTTAATCTGGGATTAAAAGTGTTCAGTAGAGAAAGAACGCGATTAATTTGGAATTAATCGGTAAAATAAATTTAATAGTTAAATTTGATTTTTCTATTTAATTTATTCAAATGGGCTAAAATTAATATATCGGATATATTAAAATGGATTGGATTTCATTACGAGATTAAAGTCGGACTTTAATGCGAACGAACGAATTAATTTAGAATTAGTTCGTGAACGACGTTCGTAATATATTTGCGAGGCATCGTTATTTAATTAAATTAGATTTAATTATTTAGCGACGAAGGTTGTTTAATCGGATTAAACGGAACCGAGCCGCGGCAAATGCCCGTAGAGATATTTGAATTTCGGATTCAAATATTTGGAGCCAAAAGTGTGGTAGGTGTTCCCACCACACAACACCTTGTTTTGCTTTATGAATACCATTTACCAATCTCTACCTTGTTTGGGTAAAAGGTGAAATGGTTTCACCTAAAGGTAAATAACAAAAAAGCATTCTCAACATTTTGTGAACACTTGACACAAAATCAAAAACACAAAAAACCCTAGAAGAGCTGGCTTGGCCGAATTTCTTCTCTCTCTTCTCTTTGATTTGTTTTTCAAATCAACAAAAGCTAGCACTTTGGAAGTGAACAAAAGGTGATAGGGAAACTACTCAAAAGCTTGGAATCATCCTAAAGCTTGGATCTTGGAGATCTTGATCTCAAATTTTTTTAAAGCTCTATCACTCATTGTAAGTCTATTCCGCACCTTATAATGATCTATCTTTATTGTTCATGCTTATTAGATCCTATAATATGTTCTAGGAACACTAACAATGTGTCTCTCTATAGAAAGGTGATTTAACACGACTTGGTGCACTGTGAGAAAACATTATTGGACCGTCAATCTTTGCTTTTCTGCCCTGGTAATGGTCGTTTTATTTTGGGCATCACATATAGAACGAGTTAGTTTGGAGAAAGTCCCAAGTCCCTTCTCCTAACGTTCCGATGTAGGGTTCCGGCCTCATATCATTCTTTGAGAGCCGAGATTCTTGATCATTCCCATTCTCTTGTTCGGTCCTGATATTTATTTCTTTTCCTTCTATGTCGGTCATTTCCTTCGTCTGAAGCTTCCCTATCCTGTATCGAGAGGATGCAAATTATGCGGTTCTCATTCCCTTCATAAACATCTTCGTTTGTTTATCGTTCCTCACTGTTGTCTCCCTTGAATTTCCGGGCAAACAAGTCATGGTTGGCCATAATGGTTGGCATATTGCAGAACTGAATGACGCTATTAGGTTCTTCGTCGTTTATTTCGTTCCGTTTTAGTCTGTCAAACTTGGTGGTCCTCGCAGCTGTTATTGTCCCTTCTTTACCGTCACTCTCATTGTTACTTACGTCTGGTTTCTCCATGATACGAGATTACGGCCTGTGGTGGCCCTTACCTCACCTTATTGGCGCTTCATGCGGCCATAATTTCTCTGGTGTCGCCTTAATTACGTTCTCATCATTTCATCCACATGAGGATAGTTCTTGCCTGGACGTTGTCCCGAATGTGGCCTTCGATACGAATGCCATATATTGGGCCGACGAATTTTCGGCCAAAACATCCTCATATTTTGGAAGAAGTTTGAATTCTCGCTGCAGAACCTTGGTGCAAAGGTCTGTGGCTGCCATGCTACTGGCTCTTTCTTTATGGGCCTTTCACAAGTGTCTTCCAACTCCCTCATGCATTATTTATTGTTCTTGCACCGTACACAAAAGTTTTACTGATCCTTCCGTTCTTGGGGTGCTTTAATCCTTTCCAGAGCACTTGGACGATGACCACCATGTCCTTCATCTAGGACCACCTTGAATTTTGGCAAATTCAATTTGGTAAGATCCGAGTTGATCATGTTTAACTCCACTAGCTTTGGAAACGGGTTGTCGTCCACTGCCATCTTTTTTTCGAATGTTATTCGTCTAGATTCTATAGCATCCTACAAAATATTCCGAAAAATAAGACAATTATTAGTTGAATAGGACCACGCATTATGCCACTTACAATATTTTTCCCGCCGATTTGCTCGGCGTGACAATGTGTCGCGGTCGCTCAAACTAATTTGTTTGCCTTTATATAACTGATCGAATATGACATCGACTTTTGTGATCTCAAAAGAGAAGTTTCTACTCTTTTTATCGTTCTTTTTTTGGCATGAGGTTCGGCCCACGCTTTACAAACTTACGGCTTCCCCTTAATCAATTCGGTCAAACACAAGTCAGCCGATTCGATGTCCATTTCGCCTACTTCATAATCGATGTTCCTGTAATACGTCCCTTTGCTAGAATTTTTCATTTGCTCTTCCTCCCTTAGAAATCGTTCATAACGCACCACACTAGTGATGAGTTGGGGGAGGTCGCAAAATTCACGATCTTAAAATTTATTTCTCAAGTCAAAATTGAGGCAGTTTTGAGTGATTTTCACAAATTCTTTTTCTGACAAGGGCACATAACATCGGCCTCGAGCCACTTTAAACCTTTGTAAGAATGTCTCGACCCATTCTCCTAGTAACTGTCTCAGGTAGACCCGGCCGGCGGTTTGGTTCCGGTTCAGAATCGAACCGAACCGGCCGGTTTCTGGTTCCACACTTAAGTGGAACTAGAACCATGAACTGAACCGGAACCGACGGTTCGGTTCCGATACCGGTTCGGTTCCAAACCCTCTTTTTTAAATTTCAAAAATAAATTAAAATAGATGAGATTAATTTTATAAATAAATAAAATTATTACATTGAAGAGCTTGAGCCTAAATTTTTAAAAAATTTTAATTTTATAAATAAATAAAATTATTACATTGAAGAGCTTGAGATTAAATTTTTAAAAATTTAAGTTGCCTACGTATCCTCTAGGGGTGAGAGGAATCAAAGCTCACGTAGTTCCATTACAATTTTAAGACATATCCCCTTTGTAAATTTACAATTTTACAATTGTCAATCATCATTATCAGTTGATCCTTCGGCTCCGGTTCCACTTGCACTTGTTGTTGCACTTGGTGCATTATCGAACAAATCTTCAAAATCACCGGGGGCATCTTCTTATTGTCTCAGATCAGCTCGAATCCAATCATCCACACAAGCTGTTGCTTCTAGAGTGCTTGGATGTAATGAAGATCGCCTAGCTTCCAATATATTGCCTCCCAAGCTGAAGGCTTGCTCAACCGGAACGGTGGAAATAGGTGCTGCCAATATCTCTTTAGCAATAATTGATAAAACAGGATTTATATTTTGATGTCGGTTCCACCATTATAGGATTTTAAAATTTTTACTAACTAAACTTTCAGTAGAAAACTCAAAATTTATAGATAAATAATTATCTAATTCAGGGTTATTAGTTGTCGTATCCCTAGCTTTTTTATTTCGTTGCAATAACCAACGATCCCATGCGCTAAGTCTTGTTTGAATTACCGGTTCGCTACTACTAAATTCACCTAATGTTCTTAAGTTATATCTTACAATATGATCATTAAATAAATCAGTTAAATCATTTCTTAATTTCGCCATTATTCTTGTAATGTCAATTTCTGCTAATATTCCTAAATAACTATAGTAAGCTTGTAAAAGCACCATTCAAACCTTCTAATTTTAATCTAGGATAAAAAACAACAGCAATAAGATAAAGTAAAGGAATTTCTCTAAAATAATACAACCATTTTACCTTCATAGCAGTAATGGCTTCGAATAAAACAGAATCATTAGGATCGCTACTTTCAACATGTTCATCCAAAGTACCAATAATATTCAAACTTTCAAGAAGAAATAAATGTGCTGTAAGATAATAAACACCGCTAAAAATTAAAGTAGCATCATTAAAAAATTTTAAAATATCTAAAAAAATTTCACAAATATCCCATTGACTAGGATAAAGTGTGAAATTTTGAACATGTTGAGAAAAAAAACTACATAATGCATCTTTGTATTGAAATGCTTGACATAAAAGAAAATAAGTTGAATTCCAACGTGTTGGAACATCTCTTGAAAATTTATTCGGTTTAATACCATTTATTTTACAAAACTTCGTCCATTCTCCCCTAACTTGAGAATATGACCAAATACAATTAAGTGTCGTTTTAATTGGATCAAGGAAAGGTGATAATAATTTTAGACCGTCGTGAACACATAAGTTAAGGATTTGACTGTTGGGTTTTTATAAAGTGTCCTAAGATCATATAAGCATGAAACATGAATGAATAACGAAGAAATATGGCGGAATCATACTTACAACGATCGGTTTGTGGATCCGTTGAGCAACAAAATTTTCCTCCTCCAATAAGCTTTATATTCGGCCAAGATGAATAATAATCTTCAAGCTTTGTTCTTTGATTCCAAGCTCCTTGAGTTGGTTCCCTATCACCTCTTGATGATTCTAGATGAGTGCTAGCCCTTAGAAGGTATTTGCAATAAAAACCTTCAAGATCTCTCTCAAATTTCCAAGAAAAATGGAGAGCAAAACCTTTACCAAGTTTCGGCCAAGGTGGGAATGTAAGAGAGAGAGAGATGTTTGACTTGTTTTTGTTTCAAATGTGTGGATTTGGTTAAAGTCTTACATGTCATAGATTTTGGAGTGTAAACACATCAATCACAGTGACATGTGATGTGATGATTGATGTGACATGTGGGCCCCACTCGATTCCAAATACGAGTGGGCCCGCAAACACTCCCGGGCTCGGTTTCGATAATTCTGAATTAGAGAACTTCCGTCGCGACGTTATTTAAATCGAATTTAAATAAAGAATTATGCCTAGTAAAATTACTATTCACGTCGCTAACGAATTAATTCTAAATTAACTCGTTTCCCGAATTAAAATCTAATTTTAATTCCGTGTCGAAATCAAATTCTTAATATATATCAAATATATTATTTTAAAGATTAATTCCAAATTAATCTTTCTCTCTCTTCAAATAGTACTTTATCCAAGATAAAGTCTCTCCGTAATTAATCCCAGATTAATTAGTTCGAATCATACGTCATTGGTGAATCTTTGGGAAGCAACCCAAGAGATCCCTGGATATGTTGGCAGTAAATACGGTCGTCGGACTATCCGAACACGTACGTACCTCGTACTACGTTCTTACCGATTTACGAGACAAGGTTGACTTCTAGCAAAGCGCCATGTCTACCCAATTCTCCAGAAATATTCTTACTGGAATATACGATCTTTATCAGGTGTAGTATACCGTAGTATTGTGTATTACGATCCAGTATCGGATGTCACGTGCAAGGCCTGGGGCTGGAATAGTGTCTGCCTCGTACGAAACACATATCGGATATCAAGCAACTAGTCTCTTTAAATAGAATAATCATGACATTGTCATATTATCCCGATGGTTGCAACACTATAGAGAACCAGTTCTGAATCCCTGCGTGATCATCATCTCCATATGTCTGAAGTGATACTTCCGTCTTGACATCACATCCAATACACTACGATTCCCAATAAACCCAGCAGAGGCGTACACAGAATCTGTTAAAGTCCTGGACGACCAAAACCAAAGTTTACCGATTGTCGCAAGTACTAGCGATGCAAGTCTCAGGTTAAGACCAAATACACCTACCCTGAAGCGGACTCCCATAGACACATATACATACTACCAATGGAATTCCGCGGGGTCTATCCAGAGCGAAGTTGTTTTCCGTACCATCGGTAAAACACAACCTCCTATCGCAGTTGCATAAGTATCTTATACTTAAACATATGAGAACTATGCCGTTATGCCCTCACAACGAGCACAAGTGCAATACTAGTCTATTCCGCATTATCGATGTCCAATCTCGATAATACTACGACTAGGGATTTTTAATGATTAAACCTTTTATGGATTGATACTGTCTCATATCATCTCAATCCGGAACTAATCATATGGACATTTACCATTTATATATCAAAGTAAATGAATCCTGAAACGGTAAAAGGCAATTTCATTATAACATAGTTAATTTTGTGCAAAAACACAATGTCTTTTACAAACAGTGACACTATGGGTCATAACTATCCAACAATCTCCCACTTGGCCTATAGCCAGTCACTCAAGCATCTAATACCTGAACTATGTACATGTCACTCAAACTTTTGCTGAGGAATCGCCTTCGTCAGCGGATCTGCCATGTTGTCATCTAATGCGACCTTCTCGACCTTCACATCGCCACGATATATGATCTCACGAATCAGATGAAAACATCGAAGAACGTGCTTGGATCGTTGATGAGACCACGGCTCCTTAGCCTGTGCTATAGCTCCGTTATTGTCACAATACAATGGAACGGGCTCAGCTGCTAACGGAACTACTCCTAATCCAATTAGGAATTTTCGGATCCAAACTGCTTCCTTTGCTGCTTCAGCTGCAGCAATGTACTCCGCTTCAGTTGTTGAATCGGCAACAGTCTCTTGCTTGGAAGATTTTCAGCTCACTGCTCCGTTAATCAAATAAAATATGTACCCTGATTGCGACTTACAGTCGTCTTTGTCGGTTTGGAAACTTGCATCGGTATACCCAGTTACCTCAAGTTCTCCATCTCCATAGATTAAGAAAGCATCCTTAGTTCGTCTAAGATACTTTAGGATATTCTTAACCGCCATCCAGTGACCTTCACCTGGATCGGCTTGATAGCGACTACACATGCTCAAAGCATAGGAGACATCAGGTCGAGTACATATCATGGCATACATGATCGATCCGGCTGCCGAGGCGAACGGTATCTGACTCATGTTGTCTCTCTCATCTTGAGTTTTTGGACACATATCCTTAGATAGATAGACGCCATGTGACATTGGCAACAGTCCTCTTTTGGACTGATTCATGTTGAATCTCTTCAACACTTTGTCAATATATATACTCTGGGAAAGTCCAAGCAGTTTTCTAGATCTATCCCGGTAGATCTTTATTCCCAGAATAAAAGCTGCTTCTCCCAGATCTTTCATGGAGAATTTCAATGAAAGTCAAGCTTTCACCGACGTTAACATGGGAATGTCATTGCCTATTAGCAATATATCGTCAACATAAAGGATAATAAAAGTCAGTGCTCTCCCACTAACCTTCTTGTATACACAAGGATCATCTTCATTTTGAATCAAATCATATTCTTTTATGATCTCATCAAAACGTTGGTTCCATGACCGCGATGTTGAGTTTTTCTAAGGTCCCAAGATCAAATCTAAGCATGAAAACATGAGTGAATACATCAACGGAGGTAGCGGAATACTCACATCGATCGGTTGAGTCGATTTGAAGACGAATCAAGCCCAAAAACTCACTGTCAAGAGGCGCCATTCACTGCAGTCCATGCTCACTGTCTTGGCATTTCGGGTCTCAAAACGGAGCTCCAAACTTCGTCGGATGAGTCCCGCCTCATGGGTGAACCTCCCTAACACCTTCGCAATGTTCACAAGTGTGCTAGCACTTGATTTCATCAAATGAAAATCACTCATTGCCTCCCTAATGTCACGCCAAAATGGTATGAAACCAGTGAAGAAAAGCTTCAAAATGGCGTGAGGAGAAGAAGAGAAATGGAGAGAGAGAGAGGTGGAAAAATGTCAAGACTTGTAAAACATTACATAAAAAATGTCTTATATATTTTCCTAGAAAATATTATAAACCAATTACCAAATTATAATAAAGTAAATGGTGAATGTCTTTCACAAGTCACTATTCCACCCACTTCCATCACTATTCACATGTCACAATAAAAGGTGATGTGATGTTGTGTGTCTTTCATCAATCAATCAATCAATCAATCACTCAAAGTGACTTTTGATTTGACGCTTGATGTGACGATTGATTTGACGCTTGATGTGACTTGCGTCGCCGCACTCGAATTCAAAATACGAATGCGCTCGCAATCACACTCGGGCTCGGGTTCGCTAATTCTAAATTAACGATTTTTCCGTTGCATCGCAATTAAGGGATTACGCCTAGCGAATTCACTATTCACGTCGCTAACGAATTAATTCTAAATTAATTCGTTTGCCCGAATTAAAATCTAATTTTAATTCCACGTCGAAATCTAATTTCGTTTAATATATCGAATATATTAATTTACCGATTAATTCCAAATTAATATTATCTCTCTCTCGACGATATTTTATCCTAGATAAAATATCTCCGTAATTAATCCTAGATTAATTTTCTCTTTCTTCTATATAATCCCAGATTATTAATGAGTGCGAGTTATGCGTCATCGGTGCATTATCGGGAAGCGACCCATGAGATCTCCGGATAATTTGGCAGTAAATACGGTCGTCGGTGTAACCGAATCACGTACGTACCAAGTACTACGTTCTACCGATTTACGAGACAAGGTCGACTCCTAGCAAAGTACCAAGTCTACCCAATTCTCCGGACATATCCTTTTAAGAATATTTAGATCTATATCAAGCGTAGTATACAATCGTATTGTGCATATCGGCCCAGTATCGGATAGTCACGTGTTAGGGCTGGGGCTGGATAAGTGTCTGCCCCGTCCGAAACACATATCGGATGTCTGGTAACTAGTCTCTATAATCGGATATTCATGACCTGGTCATAATATCACGATTGGATGCGCATCACTTAAGAGCACTAATACCGTATCCTGCGTGACATCATCTCCACTATGACTGGAGTGATACTTCCGTCTCGACATCACACCCAATACTCTACGACTCTCTGATAAACCCAGAAGTGGTAGACACAGAACCGGTCAAAGCCCCCAACCACCAAAACCAAAGTTTATCGATTATCGTAAGTATTAGCGATGCAAGTCTCAGGTTAAGACTATACACACCTACCTTGACTTCGGCCTCCCATAGACACATAGTCATAATACCAATGGGATTCCGAGGGGTCTATCCAGAGCGAAGCTGTTCCCGTACCATCGGTGAAACACGACCTCCTATCGCACTTGCATAAGTCTCCAACACTTATATATATGAGAACTATGCCGTTGTGCCCTCACAACGCGCACAAGTGCAATACTAGCCTATTCCGCATTATCGATGTCCAGTCTCGATAATACTACGGCTAGGGATATTTAATGATTAATCCTTCGTGGACTGATACTGTCTCATATCATCTCAATCCAGGAACTAATCATAGGGACCTCTCTTCATTTATATATCTATGGTGATCTAATCACAAATGATGAGAGTGCAATTTCCTTATTACATAGTTAATTTGCTACAACAACACAATGATCTGTGCAAATAGTGACGCTATGGGTCATATTATCCAACAATCTCCCACTTGGCACGTAGCGAGTCACTCAAGTGTTCCAACACTTGAACTATGTAAGGTTCGCTCAAATTGCTGAGGAAAGGTTTTCGTCAGCGGATTTGTTTGATTATCGTCTGACGCGATTTACACGATCATCACATCGCCACGATGTATGATCCGAACGAATCAGATGATATAGAAGTATATATCTGGATCGTCGATGAGACCTTTAATTCCTTAGCCTGTGCTGACGCCTAGTTCAGCTGCTAACAGAACTATATCTAATCTAATTAGATTTATGTTCGATCCAAATGGCTTCTTTTGCTGCCTCAGCTGCAGCAATAATCCGTATTGTTGTTGTTTATTCGGCAACAGTTATCTTGCTTGGAATATTTCCAGCTCACTGTCCCGTAATTCAAACTTTATAGTACCGTAGTATTTAATAGTTTGGAAACTTGCAGCGGTGATCCCAGTCACTTCAAGTTCTCCTTCTCCATAGTTTAAGACAACATCTTTAGTTCTCTCAGATACTAACAGATGTTCTTAATCTTTAATCCAGTGACTATCACTTGGATTAACCTGATGTGACTCCATATGCTCGAAGCGTATGAGACACCAATACAAGTACATTTTAAATGTACGATTTCTCAGAGAGTGTTAACAACTCCAAATCTATCCCAGTAGATCTTTATTCCTTGAATAAAGGTTGTTACTCCCCAGAATTCTACGGAGAATTTTTCTATTGAAAGAATATCTATGAAAGCCAAGCTTTCACCATTGTATTATGGGAATTTCACTGTTAGTGCGCTCTCCCACTAACCTCCTTATATACACAAGAATTATTTCGTTTTGAGTCAAATCATAAACCATTATGATTATTTCAAAACGACAGTTCCAAGAATCTTATGCTTGTTTCAATCCAAACATGGATCGAATAACCCGCAAACCTTGTTTGTCGGTTATACAAAATCGTCAGAATGTTATAAACATTCTCCAAAAGGTTTCCTTTTCAGGAAAGCGATTTTGATTTATAACTGACACATTTCATAAATGAAATATACAGTTATTTTCAAGCATTTTCAAAATGGATTTACCATGGCAACAGGTAAAAGGTCGAACCGTTATTAACACAATGTTGATAACGATACCTTTCCGTCAAAAGCCCAGCTTTGTACGTTGGTATGTTGCCTTCCATGTATGTCTTCCTTGAAGACGTTTAATGTACCAATAGCACAACAATGCTTGTGGTACAACAACTAGTATCCAAAATAGTTGTTATACATGAAATCCATTTCGGATTCATGGCACTTTGCCATAACGGGGAGTCGATACCTCGTATCACTTCCTCTAAACGTAGTCGGATGGTACACCTCCATAAGATTGACATCTTCATGGGTGAGATCAGAAACCCATACCCTAGGTTGTTTTCTGACTCTATCCGATCTACTAGTTTCTTGTGTATTTGAAGATTAATGGTATAGATTCATCATAGATGAACTATTTGTGTTCCATTAAGGACTTCGTGCCTTGAACAGTGTTACTCCGATTTTCATCGAGTATCACTATCCTCCCACTGACCACTGCATATCGGTATTCCTCTCAGGAAAACCGCATGGTGAGCAACAATTACATTGTTCTCATGTGGGATTTATAAGTACTATACTTAAGGTTTCCTTAGGATAACCTATATTGGCACTTATCCAATTTGGGTCCTTAGTTTGGTATAAACCAAACGTTATGCCTGGCATACCCAAATTATCAGGAATGAGAAACTCGTTTCTTTCCTGTTCATATCCTATATGATATCTGTCAAACAGATTTTTATGGAACCTTATTCTAAATAAGTTTTGCACTGTTAATACATATCCTGTAGAAGGAAATAGTAGCTCAGAGCGACTCGTGATAAACCTTATCATGTCCAACAAAATTGGTTTTTGGTTCGGACACACCGTCTAACTGACGTGTCACGGGAGGAGTCCTCATATGAAAGAATACCGTACTCTTTCATGTACGTATGAAACTTACTGCTTAAGTAATTTCCATTACGGTCTAACCGTGGCGGAATAATACTATAGCCGATCTGTTTATATACTTCGTGTCGAAACTTCAAAAGTTTCCGATCTGTGTTCTTCAAAAGAAACACATAACCACATAACGTGATGCCACATCCGTTAAGGTCACGAAATATTCATGTTCACATCTAGCCTAGCTAGATATGGGCCCACTAACTTCACCATGAATAGGGCTAACAGATCGGTGGCCCTTTTACTATTACCAAGTAAATAGTATTTTAGGTATTTAACCTAATAAACTAGATTCGCAGACCTTATTTGAATAGTCAAATCAGTCCTAGTACCCACTCTTCAAAAGTGTGGATATACGAGTCTCGTTTAATTGTGTCCTAGACAACAATGCCACAAATAAGTCTCATTGATCAAATCAATTTGAGCTATTTATTTGTCATTTTATATGTTTGAGATTTTATTATATTCAAAATATAAATTCTGTTATTTACATCTAATGTATTTATCTCAGTATCATCTTTATATAATGAAACACTTTAGTGTTCTAGAATATAAAGGTTTTATCCGCAACGGATTAAACACTGATATAGAGATAATGTCTCTAGTCAAACTAGTTACATTATAACATTTCCTAATTTAAGTACATACCCAAAGGGTAGTTCCTAAACTTAGGTATCTACGGTCGAAACAGCGACTTTCGTCCCGTTTCCGATTCGCAGAGAAATCTCGGCTTGAAGTCAGTAACAAGCTACTAGCATGAACAAACTTTGACAAATATTTTTAAAGTTAGAGCCTCGCCCTTTCTTTAATTCCTTCGTGTCTTCCATATCCAAATGGTAGTCACTTTGGGATATGTCAATTATCTTTTCAATATTTCACAAACCTTTGGCCAAGCCTTGGGTTTCGGAATATCGAAACGATGTGCACCTTGTGCAACATGCCCAATTGCAAACTTTGACTTTTCTCCACTAGAATAGTCAATTAATTCTCAAGAATTTTAATTGCAATTTTAATACTTTTAAATCTAAAGATAGATTTATTATAAGTATATTAATTAAGCACTAAAGTCATCATCACATAAATCTTCCAAAGATTTTATGCTCTACTATTTGCTTAATTATGGGCTTAGTCATAATAAGTTATTTTATCAAATAAATTAACCTATTATTAATTCCCAATTGATTAAATCATTTAAAACATTTAATCCAAGGATTATATATTTTAAATATTCAACTTTTCAATTCTTTCTTGATTTTAATAGTCCAACTATTTAATCAATTTAATAAGGTACTATTTATTATAATGATTACAATAATCCAATTATTTAATCAACTATAATTTTAATATTGATTACTATAATCCAATTATAAAATCAACTATCATTTTAATTCAATTATATTGATTACTATAATCCAATTATAAAATCAACTATATATTGAATGAGTTTGTATATAGTCCAACTATATATTTTTTAAAACAACGTAAAATATTGACGAATGATATTTGTTTGAGCGTATATGGCGAGTAATTGAACGAATGTTGCAAATTCAATACTTGCCTCCCACTATTTTTCGTCGAGTCTCTAACCCTCTGTGGAGTACTCGGGAAACCGCGTTTCCTAGTGGGCTGGGATCCTGTCAAATAACATACAACCTTGACTTTGGCCAACAAGCTGTATGCTACTTAACCAGGTAGATCTCACAGATCAATTGGATCCAATCCAATTCCCAGATCCGGTTAGGTGGACATCCAAGTCCTAAACATATTACATATGCCAATGTATCTAATACATTTTCTAACCTTATCCTCCGAATCATCTAGGCCTTGGCTTTGGCACAACAAACCTAATGACTCCAGTTAAGCGGGACCCATTGACAAGGAAAGTTTCGTAATCAATGTCTTTGGACAAGAAGTGATCTTGACTTTGGCCAACAAATCACAACTTGGACTAGACACCGATGTGGAACAAAACTCTCATGATTCAAATACATCCAATTGACAAGGTCTTGACTTTGGCCAACAAACCAATGCCAATCAGATCTTGAACAAGAATCATTCAATGGAAGGATAATCGCTTAATATAAAACGAGGGTTTTTCGCGTGCAAATTGGCTACAATACCAATTTAATTATCTTTGTTAGGTCTCATCATCATACACCCTTAAACATGCATTCTAAATACATAATAAAGCGAGTATGAAATAAAATAATAATGATATGCGGATGGATACTTACACATTGATCCTAGATCAAATCTCTCCCTTTCTCACTCAAGCTAGCACTGTATTACTTCTACTTCTACCCGTTACACTACACTTCTAAAGAAACCTCATATACATAGAGGGGAATAGGTGAGAAGAGAATACAAAGAGAAGAAGGTGATAAGGCTGGACACGCAGGTCCAATTTAATAAATCGAATTTATTACAACAATTTCTAAAATTGCCCACCCATCTAATATCCATCCGATATACATTATTCATTCAACACAACCAAGTATTCACACACATAAGCATGCTATCAATCAATCTAATCAAATTAATTAATCTGATAATTAAGTGATCATCCAATGTTCAAACAACGATTTGATTTTGTTCGAGTCAAACTCGTTTTTGCGAATAAGTACTTAAAGTACGAATTCATGAATTAAATTAAACTACATCATTAAATCTAATTTAACATGTATTTAATACTAATTCACTATTCAATTCCAAATTAAATATTACACTTTTATTTAATAAACCTTTTACGATTTAAATTCCAAATCTAATCGTAACGCGTCTCAAAGACCGATTAACGTCCAACGTCAATTCAATTAAAGTCCAATGGGCTTTTGATTGATTTCTTAAGGCGTGGACTTTTGGTCAACTCGGGTCAAACCGATAACCAAAGTCCAATCCGGGATTTACCCCATAAGCCCATAAATCAATCTTGGCCCATTAGGCCCAATTGAACTTTAAAGGTTCATTAAGTCGCATTTGGGCTTTATGGTTAAGGTTTTGGGCCCAATTGGATCCAATCCACTTGGCCTAAACCAAACTTGATAAATCAAGCCCAATAGGCCCAATTACAACATTAGAAGCCCAAATCCAATTTAACCCAAATAATTAAATTACACTAATCCAATTACGCAATTTAATTACCTAAAGTGCGTTACATGATTAATCGACTAAAACAATATTTCTAAAACACAATATTACTCCAATTAATCATGCTAAATTCATTATCACATGTCAAACACATAATATGAAAAATCAAACCCATTTACATGCTTTTAAGTCTCGGCCAAAAGGGATTTTGTGTCCGATTCGGTTTCGATCCAATCGAACCTACAATCGACATCAAATCACCATCCTAAATGATTTTACACACATCCAATGTCACAAAATCAAAAAATCCAAGACATTAGGGCATATACACCATTCGGCCAACCTAGGAATTTGGGGTTTTGTCCAATTCGAAATCCAATCCAATTCGATTCAAATTAACATCAACCTAATCGATTCTAACTCATCAAATGAATCAAAAATCAAAAAATCCCAGATCCTAAAATCCTCAATACATTCGGCCAACATGTCCATTTGGGGAAAATAATTCCAAATCATTTTTCGTCAAATTGATCCAACCAATATGCAATTAGACATCATTTTAAACATGCTCAATCAAACAATTTAACCAAATCATGCTCAAAATCAATTTACCCAAATTTTAAGCCCTACAATTTCATGCTTGCAACTATAGCTCTTGATGCCATTGTTGAGTTTTTCTAAGGTCCCAAGATCAAATCTAAGCATGAAACATGAGTGAATACATCAACGGAGGTAGCGGAATACTCACATCGATCGGTTGAGTCGATTTTTTTGAAGACGAATCAAGCCCAAAAACTCACTGTCAAGAGCCGTCATTCACTGCAATCCATGCTCACTGTCTTGGGCAATTTCGGGGTCTCAAAACGGAGCTCCAAACTTCGTCGGATGAGTCCCGCCTCATGGGTGAACCTCCCTAAAACCTTCGCAATGTGTCACAAGTGTGCTAGCACTTGATTTAATCAAATGAAAATCATCATTACCTCCCTAATGTCACGCCAAAACTGGTATGAAACCAGTGAAGAAAAGCTTCAAACTGGCGTGAGGAGAAGAAGAGAAATGGAGAGAGAGAGAGGTGGGAAAAAATGTCAAGACTTGTAAACATTTACACAAAAAATGTCTTATATATTTTCCTAGAAATATATTAAAACCAATTACCAAATCATTTAATAAAGTAAATGGTAAATGTCTTTCACAAGTCACTATTCCACCCACTTCCATCACTATTCACATGTCACAATAAAAGGTGATGCGATGTGTGTCTTTCATCAATCAATCAATCAAGTCAATCAATCAATCAATCACTCAAAGTGACTTTTGATTTGACGCTTGATGTGATGATTGATTTGACGCTTGATGTGACTTGCGTCACCGTACTCGAATTCAAAATACGAATGCGCTCGCAATCACACTCGGGCTCGGGTCGCTAATTCTAAATTAACGATTTTTCCGTTGCATCGTAATTAAGTGATTACGCCTAGCGAATTCACTATTCACGTCGCTAACGAATTAATTCTAAATTAATTCGTTTGCCCAAATTAAAATCTAATTTTAATTCCGCGTCGAAATCTAATTTCGTTTAATATATCGAATATATTAATTTACCGATTAATTCCAAATTAATCATTATCTCTCTCTCGACGATATTTTATCCTAGATAAATATCTCCGTAATTATTAATCCTAGATTAATTTTCTCTTTCTTCTATATAATCCCAGATTATTAATGAGTGCGAGTTATGCGTCATCGGTTGCATTATCGGGAAGCGACCCATGAGATCTCCAGATAATTTGCCAGTAAATACGGTCGTCGGTGTAACCGAATCACGTACGTACCAAGTACTACGTTCTACCGATTTACGAGACAAGGTCGACTATTAGCAAAGTACCAAGTCTACCCAATTCTCCGGACATATCCTTTTAAGAATATTTAGATCTATATCAAGCGTAGTATACAATCGTATTGTGCATATCGGCCCAGTATCGGATAGTCACGTGTTAGGGCTGGGGCTGGATAAGTGTCTGCCCGTCGAAACACACATATCGGATGTCTGGTAACTAGTCTCTATAATCGGATATTCCTGACCTGGTCATAATATCACGTTTGGATGCGCATCCTTTAAGAGCACTAATACCGTATCCTGCGTGACATCATCTCCACTATGACTGGAGTGCTACTTCCGTCTCGACATCACACCCAATACTCTACGACTCTCTGATAAACCCAGAAGTGGTAGACAC
>SKCR01005981.1:0-54116 GCA_019454045.1 Zanthoxylum bungeanum | reverse complement strand
AACATAAATTCAACATCCCCAAATGATTTCCAAGTATCCAATGAACAAAAATAAAAAATCCAAGACATTAGGGCACTTGCCAAATTCGGCCATCACAAGCAAATTGGGGGGAAAATTGTTCCAAACACTTTTTCATCAAATTGATCTAATCAATCATCAATTAAACAACATTTAAGCATTCTAAATCATCCAATTTCATTAAAAAAGCTCAAAATCAAGTTTACCCAAATTAAAGTTTTGGCCAACAATAAGCAAATTGGGGAAAATCAATCCAATTAATTTTTCTTCAAATTGATTACATATAACTCTAAGTTATTCATATACAAGCATTCTTAAACAAACAATTTGTCAAAATCAAGTTTAAATCAAAAAGCCCCAAATTTTGCTCAAGAACCCTAAAAACGTTTTATGCACAAATGGCTCAAGATACCATTGTTGAGTTTCAATCAAGTCCTAAGATCATAAATCATGCATAAAAACGAGTAGAATACAACCAAATGAGGTGCGGAAAAACTGACATGGATCGGTAGAGATGCATCAAAGATGGACCAAATTCGCACTTCATGTTTCTGCCTCCATCAAGCTCGGTTTTGGGCCTTCTTGAACTGCAGTGGACTGCACGGTGGGGGCTGTTTTGATGCTCCAAAATCGGCCATGAAAGACTCCATTGAAGCCCCAAGCTTCAAGCTTTCCAAGCTCACAAATTCTTTTCCCTATCACCATAATATAACCCATGTGTGTGCTAGCACTACTCTTCTTCATTTGCTTCTCAAAATTTCGGTCAAACCAGAAATTTTGGAGCAGAAATCAGCTCCAAGCTGAAAGTGGAAGAAGGAGAGAAAGAGAGGAGAGGAAGAGATGCGTAAAAGGTGAGAGAGAAAAAGTAAAAAGAAAATAAAATGTAATAGGTTTTTATATTTTCCAAAATTAAAACCATTTACCATATATTTTACTTTTCTTTAAATGCTAAAGTCAAAAGCAAAAAGCAAAAGTTACTTTTTCAACTTCTACATCAATCACTCAAATCAAGTGACAACATGTCATATCACTCAAAGTGACATTTGATTCGACGCTTGATGTGACTAGCGATTTGACGCACGTTTTGACTTGCGTGCCGCACTCGAATTCGAAATGCGAATGCGCTCGCAAATAATCCCGGGCTCGGGTTCGCTAATTCCAAATTAACGAATTTTCCGTTGCGTCATAATTAAATGATTACGCCTAGCGATATCACTATTTACGTCGCTAACGAATTAATTCTAAATTAATTCGTTCGCCCGAATTAAAATCTAATTTTAATTCCGTGTCGAAATCCAATTTCTTATAATATATCGAATATATTATTTTATCGATTAATTCCAAATTAATCGTTCTCTCTCTTTAATTAATATTTATCCAGATAAAATATCTCCGCAATTAATCCCAGATTAATTTTCTCTCTCTTCTAATTAATCCCAGATTAATTAAAGTGCGAGTCATACGTCATCGGTGAATTTTCAGGAAGCGACCCATGAGATCTCCGGATATGTTGGCAGTAAATACGGTCGTCGGATAATCCGAACACGTAAGTACCTCGTACTACGTTTATACCGATTTACAAGACAAGGTTGGCTTCTAGCAAAGCGCCATGCCTACCCAATTCTCCAGAAATATTCTTACAGGAATATATAGATCTGTATCGAGCGTAGTATACCGTAGTATTGTGTATATCGGCCTAGTATCAGATAGTCACGTGCTAGGCCTGGGGCTGGATTTATGTCTGCCCCGTACGAAGCACATGTCGGATGTCTGGTAACTAGTCTCTATAATCGGATATACATGACCTTGTCATAATATCCCGATGGCCGCGCAGCACTTAAGAGCACTAATACCGTATCCTGCGTGACATCATCTCCAATATGACTGAAGTGATACTTCCGTCTTGACATCACACCCAATACACTACGACTCTCTGATAAACCCAGAAGTGGTGTACGCAGACCGGTTAAAGCCCTGTACCACCAAGACCAAATTCTATCGATTATCGTAAGTATTAACGATGTAAGTCTCAAGTTAAGACCATATACACCTACCCTGATTTCGGCCTCCCATAGACACATAGTCATAATACCAATGGGATTCCGAGGGGTCTATCCAGAGCGAAGCTGTTTCCCGTACCATCGGTGAAACACAACCTCCTATCGTACTTGCATAAGTATCCAATACTTAAATATATGAGAACTATGCCGTCGTGCCCTCACAACGCGCACAAGTGCAATACTAGCCTATTCCGCATTATCGATGTCCTGTCTCGATAATACTCCGGCTAGAGATATTTAATGATTAATCCTTCGTGGACTGATACTGTCTCATATCATCTCAATCCAGGAACTAATCATATGGACCTCTCTTCATTTATATATCTATGGTGATCTAATCACAAATGATGAGAGTGCAATTTCCCTGTCACATAGTTAATTTGCTACAACAACACAATGATCTGTGCAAATAGTGATGCTATGGGTCATTTTGTCCAACACCATCGACATCGATTACGAAGCTTTCCATAGTCAATGGGTTCCGCTTAACTGGAATCATTAAGCTTGTTATGCCAAAGCCAAGGCTTAGTTGATTCAGAGGAAAAAGGTTAGGAAAATATATTTGATATATTGGCATATATATTGTATATATGTTTCGGACTTGGAGGTCCACCTACCGGATCTAGGAATTGGATGAGATCCAATTGATCTTAGAGATCTACCTAGTTAAATATCATACAGTTTGTTGGCCAAAGTCAAGGTTGTGTGTTATTTAACGGGATCCTAGCCCACTAGGAAACTAGGTTTCCCGAGTACTCAACAGAGGGTTAGAGGCTCGCCGAAAAATAGTGGGAGGCTAGTATTGAATTTGCAATTTCGTTCAAATACTTAGCTTTACGCGCTTTCAAAATTATTTCGTCAATTATTTTATTAGTTGGACTAATACATTATTAATTTTTCTTGTAACAGTTAGACTGTACCCAAACATCGTTAATCGAATAGTTGGACTATTGCGGTTAAGATGACTGGAAAGTTAAGCATTAGGGATATTTTCATGGGCGATAACGTCTTTAATGGCAGAAACTTTCAAGACTGGGATATGAATCTCAGAATTGTTCTGAGATCCGAGAAGTTACTCTATACTATAGAGCGACCTCTTGGGCCTAAGCCCCGACCTGATCAGTTGCTTGAGCTAGAGCTTTGGAAGACTCATAGCGATGATAATGCAACTGCTCAATCGATAATGCTTGCCGATATGACTCCACAATTCCGTCATAAAAAAAGGGGTTGGATCCCTATGTGATGATGGGGAAGTTGCACGATCTCCACCGATCTAACCTTAGATCGCAAAGATACAAGTTGCAGAAGAAGCTCTTCCGCGCTCGAATGTCAGAGGGTACGTCTGTTGAGCATCATTTCTTAGAGATGATTGCTGACATTGAGCAGCTCGGACAGATGGGCATAGTCTTCGAGGCTGAGACTTCAGTAGATTTGATCCTACAGTCTCTCCCCGACACTTGGAGTGGGTTCATCATGAACTACAACATATTGAACCAAGACCAAACTCTTGGAGAGTTGATGTCCACTATGCGTGAGGCAGAAAATGAGCTCCTTAAGGGCAAGAAGCGTGAGGCGCACTATCCTTCAATATCCCACACTCCGAGGGCTTGGCCCAAGGCGACTGGAGGTGTTAAGAAGAAGAAGCATAAGAAGAAGGGCAAGACCAAATCGTCAAAGGGTTTTGGGAAACCTAAGGACAAATCCTAAGATGTATGCTTGCAGTACGGGAAGCGGGGTCACTGGAAGCGTGACTTCCGCGAGTACAAGGCACACATGAAGGAAATTAAAGCGGGCAAAGCACCGACTTCAGGTACGTTTGTTATAGAAATAAACATGTCTATTTCTAGTTTTAAAAATTGGATTTTTGATTCTGGTTGTGGTACTCACATATGTACTGATGTGCATGATCTATGGATTAGCAGGAGACTGGCCTCCGGAGAGATTGACCTTCGCGTTGGAAATGAGACTTGAGTTTTCGTTTTGGCCGTGGGCACTTGTGTTTTGGAAATGCCATCGGGGCATGTACTTGAACTTATAAACTGTTATTTTGTACCTAGTTTGACTAGGAATATTATTTCTGTATCTATGTTAGCCCAATGTGGGTATACTTTTGTATTTAGAAACACCGGGTGTTTTATGTATAAAAATGATATGGAAATTTGCACAGCTGATGCAAATAATGGTCTTTATATTTTGAATATAAGTCAATCTCAAACATATAATGTAACAAACAAAAGGCTTAAAGTAAGTAACAAAGATGAAACTTATATGTGGCATTGTCGTCTGGGACACATAAACAAGACACATATATCCACACTTTCGAAGAGTGGGTACTTGGACGGATTTGATCCAAATTCATATGACGTCTGCGAATCTTGTTTATTAGGCAAGATGCCTAAATCACCTTTTAGCGGTAAAGGTGTACGTGCCACCGAACTGTTAGCCCTTGTTCATAGTGACGTTTGTGGGCCCATGTCTAGCCAGGCTAGAGGTGGATATGAATACTTTGTAACCTTTATGGATGATGCATCGCGTTATGGTTATGTGTATCTTATGAGACACAAGTCAGAAACTTTTGAGAAATTCAAAGAGTTTCGACACGAAGTAGAAAAACAGACCGGCAAAAGTATTAAGACATTACGGTCGAACCGTGGTGGTGAATACTTAAGCAATGAGTTTCTTAATTACTTGAAAAAATATGGTATTCTTTCACAATGGACTCCTCTCGGAACACCGCAATTAAACGGTGTGTCCGAACGGAGAAACTGAACTCTGTTAGACATGGTGAGGTCTATGATGAGTCGCACAAAGCTACCTATTTCCTTCTGGGGATATGCATTGAACAGTGCAATACTTATTTTGAATAAGGTTCCGTCAAAGTCTGTTCAACAGACTTCATATGAAATATGAATAGGAAAGAAACCGGGTTTCTCATTCCTGAAGATTTGGGGTTGCTGGACATACGTCAAACGTTTGGAAGGTACCAAACTAGAACCCAAATCAGACAAATGCCTATTAGTAGAATATCCTAGGGAAACCAAAGGATATTAATTCTATCACCGACAAGAGAACAAAGTATTTGTTGCTCTACATACGGTTTTCCTTGAGATGGAATTCCTAAATGCAGTGATAAATGAGAGGAAAGTAGAACTTGATGAAAATCAGAGTGATACTGTTCCTGGCACATAATCCTTAACAGAACATGAACAGTCAATCGGGGATGAGACTGTACCACAATCTTCGAATACACAAGGACCGCGTAGGTCGGAGAGAGTCAGAAAAAAACCTGAGAGGTATGGGTTTCTGATCTCACCTCATGTGGATATTAATCTTATTGAGGAAGATGAGCCAGCTACGTATGAGGAAGCGATACAAGGTATCGACTCCGGTTTATGGCAAGATGCCATGAATTCCGAAATGGATTTCATGTACACCAACCAAGTTTGGACACTAGTTGATGCACCAGAAGGCGTAAAGCCTATTGGATGCAAATGGGTCTTCAAGAGGAAGACCGACATGGATGGCAACATACAAACGTACAAAGCTAGGCTTGTAGCGAAAGGGTATCGTCAACGACATGGTGTCGATTACGACTAAACTTTTTCACCCATTGCCATGATTAAATCCATTCGCATAATGCTTGCTATTGCTGCATATTTTGATTACGAGATATGGCAGATGGACGTCAAAACCACTTTCCTTAACGGAAACCTTTTGGAGGATGTTTATATGTAACAGCCTGACGGTTTTGTCGTACCAAGACTTACAAACAAGGTTTGTAAGTTAAATTGATCCAATTATGGATTAAAGCAAGCATCGCGTTCTTAGAACCAACGTTTTGATGAGATCATAAAAGAATATGATTTCGTTCAAAACGAAGATGATCCTTGTGTATATAAGAAGGTTAGTGGGAGCGTACTGACATTCATTGTCCTTTACGTTGATGATGTATTGTTTATTGGCAATGACATTCCCATGTTAACATCGGTGAAAGCTTAGCTTTCATTAAAATTCTCCATGAAAGATCTGGGAGAAGCAGCCTTTATTCTAGGAATAAAGATCTGCTAGGATAGATCTAGAAAGCTGCTTGGACTCTCCCAGAGCACGTACATTGACAAAGTGTTGAAGAGATTCAACATGGATCAGTCCAAGAGGGGACTGTTGCCAGTGTCACATGGCGTCACTCTATATAAGGACATGTGTCCTAAAACTCAAGATGAGAGAGACAGCATGAGTCAGATACCGTTCGCCTCGGCAGTCGGATTGATCATGTATGCCATGATATGTATGCGACCTGATGTCTCCTATGCTTTGAGCATGTGTAGTCGCTATCAGGCCAATCCAGGTGAAGGTCACTGGATGGCGGTTAAGAATATCCTTAAGTATCTTAGACGAACTAAGGATGCTTTCTTAATCTATGGAGATGGAGAACTTGAGGTAACTGGGTATACCGATGCAAGTTTCCAAACCGATAAAGATGACTGTAAGTCGCAATCCGGGTATATATTTAGTTTGAATAACGGAGCAGTAAACTGGAAATCTTCCAAGCAAGAGACTGTTGTCGATTCAACAACAAAAGCGGAGTATATTGCTGCAGCTGAAGCAGCAAAAGAGGCAGTTTGGATCCAAAAATTCCTAATTAGATTAGGAGTAGTTCCATTAGCAGCTGAGCCCGTTCCATTATATTGTGACAATAACAGGGCTATAGCTCAGGCTAAGGAACCACGGTCTCATCAATGATCCAAGCATGTTCTTCGACGTTTCCATCTGATTCGTGAGATCATACATCATGGCGATGTGAAGATTGAGAAGGTCGCATCAGAGGACAACATTGCAGATCCGCTGACGAAAGCTATTCCTCAGCAAAAGTTTGAGCGACATGTACATAGTTCAAGTATTAGATGCTTGCGTGACTGGCTATAGGCCAAGTGGGAGATTGTTAGACAATTATGACCTATAGCGTCACTATTTGTAAAAGACATTGTGGTTTTTGTACAAATTAATTATGTAGCAATGAAATTACATTTTATCATTTTGTAATTTGATTACTTAATATATATAAATGATAAAAGTCCCTATGATTAGTTCCAGATTATAAGATATGAGACAGTATCAATCCATAAAGGTTTAATCATTAAATATCCCTAGTCGTAGTATTATCGAGACTGGACATCGATAATGCGGAATAGACTAGTATAGCACTTGTGCGTGTTATGGAAGCGTAACGACATAGTTCTCATATATTTAAGTATTGGATACTTATGCAAGTGTGATAGGAGGTTGTGTTTACCGATGGTACGGAAACAGCTTCGCTCTGGATAGACCCCGCGGAATCCCATTGGTAGTATGACTATGTGTCTATGGGAATCAACATCAGGGTAGGTGTATTTGGTCTTAACATGAGACTTACATCGCTAGTACTTTACAATACGCTTTGGTTTTGGTCATCCAGACTTTAACAGGTTCTGTGTACGCCTCTTCTGGGTTTATTGAGAATCGTAGTGTATTGGGTGTGATGTCAAGACGGAAGTATCACTTCAGTCATATGGAGATGATGATCATGCATGGATACAGAACTGGTTCTCTATTGTGTTGCAACCATCGAGATAATATGACTTGGTCATGATTATCCGATTAAAGAGATTAGTTGCTTGTAATCCGATATATGCTTCGTACGGGACAGACACTACTCCAGCCTCAGGCCTTGCATGTGACATCAGATACTGGATCGCTATACACAATACTACGTATACTACGCCTGACAAAGATCGTATATTCCATTAAGAATATTTCTGGAGAATTGGGTAGGCATGGCGCTTTTCTAGAAGCCAACCATGTCTCGTAAATCTGTAAAAACGTAGTACGAGGTACGTACGTGTTCGGATAGTCCGACGACCGGATTTACTACCAACATATCCAGGGATCTCTTGGGTCGTTTCCCAAAGATTCACTGATGACGTATGATTCGAACTTAATTAATCTTGGATTGATAGCATAGATATTTTATCTGGGATAAAATACTATTTGAAGAGAGAGAAACGATTAATTTGGAATTAATCGATAAAAATAATATATTCGATATATTAAACGAAATTAGATTTCGATGCGGAATTAAAATTAGATTTTAATTCGGGCAAATGAGTTAATTTAGAATTAATTCGCTAACGACGTGAATAGTAAATTTGATTTAATTACATCTTAACGGAAAATTCGTTAATTCGGAATTAACGAAACCGAGCCCGGGATGTGTTTACGAGGCCACTCCAATTTTGAATCAAGTACGGCCACAAGTCACATCACTCGTCACATCGCTCATCACATCACATGTCACTTTAGTGATAGATTTCAATTCACCTTTTTGGTGAGTGACAACTAGTCACTATTCATGATGTTGGTTGTTGAGAGCATTTAATGCATTTTTTGGCTCCAAAATTTGGTTTGACTTTTTGAAAGCATATACCACAATTTGGTAAAGCATTTTTCATTACTTGGTTTTGAAAAACAAAAATCAAAGAAAACAAAACACTCTCTCTCTCCCAAATACTCACAAAACCGTGAGCTTCAACAAGTGAAGAGGAAATTGTTTTTTCTTCATTCAAGCTAGCACTTCAACAATGAATCATACAAGGTGTTAGGGAAACCCACCTTTGAGCTTGAAATCAACATAAAGCTTGGAGCTTGGATTCAAATCTTAAACAAAAAGAACCTCATTGGCCGAAACTTCAAAGGATCAACAAGGGAGGAAATTTTGTCTTCAACACATCTCAAAATCCGTTCAATGTAAGTGTGTTTCCGCCTCACTTCTTTGAGTATTCATTATTTCCATTGCTTAAATATGATCTTGGGACTATAGTAGAAACAAACATAGACGTGGTCTTATAACTTAGTGGCAAAGATTGGGTGTCCACGATGACTAGCATAAGCTATGACATGTTTGATTGCCCAACCCAATGATCAAGGAATTGGGATTTATATCATAAATTGGTTGGGAACCTACCTAATTATCATATTTTATAACGACCGGCCCTAGTCGGAGTTATGAAATGATGATAATGGTATCCTTAGTCATAAGAAATCCATCATATTGGGGTTGATGCGATTTGCTTAAAATTTTAAAACAATTGAGTGGGAACAACTTCATAATATTAAAAGCCCATGTTATTATGAAACATTAATGAGAACATATTCCTAATTTTAACATTTTCTCTTAACATGTGGGTTAAAATATTTCACAAACATTCAAATGGCAAACAGAGTATCACTTCGTTCCATCCTTGATGAGCATAAGCTCAAAGGGGAGAACTACAATGACTGGTTTAGAAACCTTAAATTATCTTACGACAAGAAAAGATTTTCTATGTTCTTGAAAGACCATTTCCCCCTGAACCAGCAGAAGATGCTGACCAAGATATATTTGATGCTTGGAAGAAACACGTCGATGATGATGAGTAAGCAGTTTGCATAATGCTTGGCTCTATATTGGACGAACTTCAGAAAGCTCACGAAGATATGGATGCTCAAACCATCATCTTTCACTTGAAGGAGTTGTATGCAACTTCCGTTCATACCGTGAGATTCCAAGTGTCATGTGCCTTATTCCAAACAAGGTATAATGAAGGATCTGCTAGTGGACATGTGTTTAAGATAATTGGCCACATTGAAAAATTGGCCAACCTCGGGTTCATCATGGATCATGAGATAGGTCACGATCTAATTCTTTAGTCTTTTCCAAAAGAATTCTCTAACTTTATTATGCAGTTTCATCTGTTTGATAAATAAGCTACTTTAGCAGAATTGCACAATCTGATAAAGCAAGCAGAGAAGGACTTGAAACCAGAGCTTAAAACCTCCGTCATGCTTACGGGTACGGACCTAAAGCCACGAGGCCCAAAGAAAAATAAGGGCAAGGCCAAGGCTCCAGATCACCTAAAGCCCAATGGTAAGGTGGAGAAGAAAAATGGAAATGGGAAATGTTTCTTTTGTGGAAAGAAGGGTCATTGGAAGAAAGACTGCAGATCCTTGAAAGCCAAGGAAGCTAGGGAAGCCCAATAGGCCAAGAAGCCCAATGCTTCAGGTATGTTGTATATGATTGAACTATATTCTCAAAACTTTGAACCTTCTACTTGGGTGCTTGACATCGGTTGTGAGACTCACTTGTGTAACAATGTGCAGGGCCTGAGAAACAGTAGGAGACTCCGTCATGGGGAGGTTGACTTACGTATGGGTAATGGAGCAAAACAGGCCGCATTATGCGTGGGGACTTATTCATTAGTTTTACCGAATGGTTTAGTCTTAGACTTAGAAGATTGTGTTTATGTACCTTCTCTAGTAAAGAACATCATTTCAATTTCTTCTTTATGTAATAAAGGCTTTTCAAGCCTAATAATTTGTAATGAATGTTCTATTTATTTCAATGAAATAAAATATGGAGATGGTATTTTGAATAATGGTATCTATCTCTTACAAACTAACAAAGAATGTTCAACCTCTAATATATACAACGTTAACTCGAATAATCTCAATGAATCACTTCTATTGCACAGTCGCTTAGGTCATATCAGTGAAACAAGATTAACTAAGCTACATAAGGATGGGTATTTCAAACCCTTCAAATATAAACCTTATGGAACTTGTGAGTCTTGTTTACTTGGTAAAATGACCAAATTACCCTTTAAAGGTAAAAGACAGCGTGCAACGAAGACATTAGAACTCATACACTCTGATGTATACAGACCAATGTCAGTCACCGCTAGAGGTGGATTCTCCTACTTCATTACCTTTATCGATGATCATTCGCGATATGGGTATGTGTACCTTATGCGGTACAAATCTGAAGCCTTTGAGAAATTCAAAGACTTCAAGGCTGAAGTAGAAAACTAGCTTAATAAAAGTATTAAGTCACTAAGGTCTGACCGAGGTGGTGAATACTTAAGCAACGAATTTTAAGATTACTTGAGAGAAAATGACATTATTTCCCAGTGGACTCCTCCGGGAACTCCACAACATAATGGGGTCTCCGAAAGGAGAAATCGAACATTATTAGATATGGTCCGATCAATGATGCTAGACACGGATCTACCTCTTTCATTTTGGGGTATTGCTTTAGAAACTGTAACATTACTACTAAATTAAGTTCCTTCCAAGACTGTTAGTCAAACACCATATGAGTTATGGTATGGGAAACGCCCTAGTCTTAGTTATCTAAGAATTTGGGGATGTGACGCATATGTCAAGCTCACACAAACTAACAAATTGGATGATAGGGCCGTTAAATGTAAGTTTTTAGGATATTCCTTGAACTCAAGAGCATACGTGTTCTACGTCCCAAATGAACAAAGAACATTTGTCTCACAAAATGCTAAATTTCTAGAGAATGAAATCCTTCTCAAGAAATATAGTGGGAGTAGACTTGACCTCGATGAGGTACGAGAAGAACAAACTAACATAGAACTAAACCCCAGGCCCCTCAAAAGGGAAGCGACGGAACAACCACAAGGTTATGAAATCAGAAGGTCTGATAGGGAAAGACATGAGCCTGAAGATATGGTTTCCATATTGATGAGGAACATGATCAGGTCATTGATAATGACGATCCCACCAGTTATGACGAAACAATGCGTGACATTGATTCGGTAATAGACTCTATATATCAGAATTAAGTCTGGGACTTGATAGATGCACCTGAAAGGATAAAAACCCATAGGCTGTAAGTGGATTTACAAGCGTAAAACTGATGCAGAAGGCAACATCCAAACCTATAAGGCTAGGTTGGTGGCGAAAGGTTATAGACAAATTCAAGGAATTGACTATGATGAAACCTTCTCGCCTGTTGAAATGATAAAGTCCATTAGAATTTTACTGGCACTAGCTGCACACTTTGATTATGAGATTTGGCAGATGGATGTCAAAACAGCTTTCCTTAATGGGAACCTCTTGGAGGAAGTCTATATGACACAACCTGAGGGGTTTGCATATAAGGATGATCATAATAAAGTATGCAAGCTTAAACGATCCATTTATGGACTCAAGCAAGCCTCCAGAAGTTGGAATATACGATTTGATAAGACAATCAAAGAATTTGACTTCATCAAAAATATAGACGAGCCTTGTGTTTACAAGAAAAGTAGTGGGAGTGTTGTTGTATTTCTTGTATTATATGTCGATGACATATTAATCATCGGGAATGATATTCCCATGATGCAAGCCACCAAGCAATAGTTATCTTAGAATTTCTCCATGAAAGATTTGGGAGAAGTAGCCTACATCCTCGGCATTAAGATCTACCGTAATAGATCTAACAGATTCAAAATGGAAGATTCCAAAAGAGGTAATTTACCTACTTGTCATGGAATCAAATTATCTAAGGAGCAATGTCCACATACTACTTTAGATAGAGAGCGTATGAGTAGGATCTCTTATGGTTCAGCAATAGGATCGATCATATATGCCATGCTATGTACAAGACCTGATGTCTCTTATGCTCTTAGAATAACGAGCAGGTATCAGGCAAATCCTGGTGAGTAATATTGGGCAGCTGTCAAAACAATCCTCAAGTATCTGAGAAGAACTAAGGATGTGTTTTTGACATACGGAGATTGTTCTGAGATGAAAGTCATTGGTTACTATGATGCGAGCTTTCAGACCGATAGAGATGACAGAAGATCGCAAACAGGATATCTGTTTACTTTAAAAGGTGGTGTTGTAAGTTAGAAAAGCTCAAAGCAGTCAACTACAGCGGACTCCATCACTGAAGCCGAGTATATTACAGCATCTGAGGCAACTAAAGAAGCAGTATAGATAAAGAAGTTCATCACGGAGCTGGAAGTGCTTCTCATGATAAAGAATGGCGTCACGATGTACTGTGACAACACGGACGCCATTGCTCAATCAAAGGAACCAAGGTCCCACCAGAAATCCAAGTATGTACTCAGGCGATTTCATCTCATCAGGGAGATTGTTGAGAGAAAAGAAGTTATTATAGAGAAAATACCCAAAGAAGATAATCTTACAGGTTCTCTGACTAAAGGGCTGACTCAATAAAAGCATGATAGGCACACCCAAGAGTATGGTGTCCAGATTCATACTAGTTGGCTATAGTGCAAGTGGGAGATTGTTAGGGATATGCCATATACCCAACTTGTGTTTAATGTGGCTATGAATGGTTCAATGTGTTTAATTATTTAACATATCATTTATGAGGTTCCATAGTGGCTTAGGGATTGGTGAATGACGATGGGGGCACTTTGGGAATTGGAATTATATATAAAAATTACTATTCACATAAATAGTAATATGAATAGTAAATTTTTTTTTGTTATTTGTTTTGAATTCCAATTCGGCCCAAACTCTTATTAGGGTTTTATAATCTCATTAAACCACTAAATTAAGATCCAATGGCTAAGATTAAATTAGCTTTTATCCACATCAGATTCTTAATTAATTTTGTTGTCTTTGGAGCACTATATATACCCAAAGAATTCTTCACAAATTTTTACACCAAAAACCTTTCATATCTTGGGTTTATATAAGTGAGCAACTCTAAAGTTTAAGAGTAAGCCACTGATTTTGAGGATCCTTAAGACTAATTGACTAGAGGAACCTCGAGTTAAAAGTTTTGAGGTATTTGCCTAGGCTAGCACCAATGGCAAAATACCCGTGCACTCGAGGCGCAGTCATGCCGTTGAGTTTTGGCTTTTGGTGTGTGCATCTTTGGAGGCCACACACTTGGGTGGCTCTTTGGAACGTGGAAGAGTTTGCTGAGTTCGAGAAAAGCTTGTAGATTGGAGGGAGGACTGGAGGAGTCTTCGGTTCAAGTAAGTCTTTTTCTTTTTTTATTTTAATTAGAGTTCTTATGATAGTTAGCATGTTTAGGTTTATGTTCTTGGCATGTTTTATGAGTTTTATGCTTAGAATATATAGTAACTTGCCTAGGCTTGTAGAATAATCAAAACAAATGGGTCTTGGGCAAAGAGAAAACGGCATATTGATTTTTCGCTGCGCACTCACAGCCGTTTCCCAACAGATTCTATTAAATCAATATCCGGACCAGTGTTTACCCTAGGTGGTGGGCTATAGTAAGGTCGAGTATAAAGCAATCTCTCCATGGAGGCTAAGTATGTAGCGGCTTGTGAAGCAACTAAAGATGCAGTCTGGCTCCGTAAATTCTTGGGAGATCTGGAAATTATTCCAGATATGGATAAACCACTCACACATTATTGCGATAATAGTGGTACAGTGGCAAATTCAAAAGAACTGAGAAGCCACAAGAGGGGAAAGCATATAGAGAGGAAATATCATCTCATCAGGGTGATAGTGTAGAGATGAGATGTTTTTGTCATAAAGATTGCATCCGCAGAGTATCTAGCTGATCCGTTTAGAAAGACCTTGTCGGCTAAAGTTTTTGAAGGTCACCTAGATGGTCTAGGATTACGTGACATGTCTCATTTGCTCTAGTGCAAGTGGGAGATTGTTGGGATATATGCCCTAGAGCTTCATGTAATGTAAACGATTTTATATGTTATGAAATAAAATGATGCATTATTCATTTATCAAAGTGTTTGTTTAATTTTCGCATATTGTAAATTATCTTGATTATCTTAGATTACACATGTACCTTCAGACTTAGTGTATGAATGTCAGACACAAGAGGATTTAATTCTGAAGTTGGTAATCTAAAATAATCCATAGAGAGCAAACAAAACGAGTACTTTATTTGTGGTTTATCTATAGCTGCGGTCCATTCTATAATTATATGGCGACCTTAAACCGAGATCGTCCAAGTGGAGTGATGAGAATGAAGGCACCTTGTATGATGTGATCATATAGAACTGGACCCAGATAGTGTAAGTGTTACTAGAACATGCCAAGATTGTCTAAGAGTGATTCGTGTGTGAATTAATCAAAAGGAGTTGCGGAATACTCACATTGATCGATTGTTGGATGTAGAGATTTCAAAACTTTTCTTTGTTGAAGATGAAGCTCCAAGCTTTCTTGTAGTGTTTCCAATACTTGGGTGAGTTTCCCTATCACCTTGATTCACTTCTTTATGTGCTAGCATGAACAAATTTTGAAGAACAAAATGTATTCCAATGGAGAGTGGCTCATGGTTTTACAAGTAAAAGAGAGAGTGAATAGTTCAATTTTTTTTTTTTTTTCAAAATCTAATACCAAAAGTTTTTTTTCAAAATTACTTTAAGTTGGTATATGTCTTTCAAATCAAAACAAAGTGTGTTGGATATGGTTTATGTATTCTACAAGCAATCCAAACCTTACACAACCAATAACAACTTCCATCACTAGTTAAACACATTGATGTAAGTTGGTGGGTCCCACTTTAAATTCTAAATTCAAGTCGGACAATCCAACACGCAACTTCCCTCGGGCCCAGGTTCGTTTAATTCCGAATTAAACGAATTTGCCATTGCGACTCAATTAAATCCAATTTAATTAAATAATAATGCCTCGCAATATTATTACGTAAGTCGCTTATGAATTAATTCTAAATTAATTTGTTTGCTTGAATTAAAATCCAATCTTAATTCCACATTGAAATCCAATTTCATTTAATATATCTAATATATTATTTTAGCCCAAATAAATAAATTAAATAGAAAAATCTAATTTAACTATTAAATTTATTTTACCGATTAATTCTAAATTAATCGCGTTCTCTCTTCTCGACGAATTTAATCCCAGATAAATTCTCGACGCAATTAATCCCAGATGAATTCTTTCTCTGATAATTAATCCCAGATTAATTCTTGCCGTAATTAATCCCAGATTAATTTTCTCTCTCATAATTAATCCCAGATTAATTTTATATTCGAGTCAAATCTCATCGGTGATGTTGAGTTCCCAATTAGGTCCCAAGAATCATCCAAAACAAGCAAGAAATCGCATGAATACATCAAGGAATAATGGCGGAAACATATACTCACAATGATTGGTTTGAGATGCAAAGAACACAAGTCTTTTTCTACCTCCATCAAGCTCAGTTTTGGCCATTTTTGGAGCTACTGAACTGCACGGTGGGGCTGTGAAAATGTCTTCAAAAATCACCCATGGTGGTCTCCATTGAAGCTCCAAGCTTTGAGATTCCATGCTCACAAACTCACTTCCCTATCACCTTTGTATTCCTCCATGAGTGTGCTAGCACTTAGATCTTGCAACAAGATCCAAAGCTTCTCCATTTGCTCGGTCAAACCAGAAGAAAATAGATGAAGAATCGGTCTTGGAGACCTTTTGAGAGATGAGCAATTTTGGCTCCCAAAAATACCAAAAACGTGAACCTCCAAAAACAAGAAGAGGGAGCACGTGAATGATACAATAATTTGCCAAAAAACCGTGTACTACACATGGTCCAAGAGAGAGAGAATGGCTTTTGTATATACATATATTCTTTATTCCATTTACCAGTAAAATGAATAAATATATATATACACAACAATTAATTCAAAAGTCAAAAAGGTACAAGTCCTATCAACTTTCAAATAATAACCTTTCACTATTCACATCAAGTCACTTTAATAAAGTGACAACATGTCATATCACATCACTCAAAGTGACAAGTGATTTGACAATTGACGCGACTAGTGACTTGACGCTTGATGCGACTTGCGTGTCGCGCTCGAATTCGAAATACGAATGCGCTCGCAATCACTCTCGGGCTCGGGTTCGCTAATTCCAAATTAACGAATTTTCCGTCGCGTCGTGAATTAAATGATTATGCCTAGCGAAATCACTATTCGCCCGAATTAAAATCTAATTTTAATTCCGCGTCGAAATCCAATTTCATATAATATATCGAATATATTATTTTATCAGATTAATTCTAAATTAATCGTTCTCTCTCTTTAATTAATATTTTATCCCAGATAAAATATCTTCATAATTAATCCCAGATTAATTTTCTCTCTCTTCGAATTAATCCCAGATTAATTAAAGTGCGAGTCATACGTCATCGGTGAATCTTCAGGAAGCGACCCATGAGATCTCCGGATATGTTGGCAGTAAATACGGTCATCGGACTACCCGAACACGTAAGTACCTCGTACTACGTTTGTACCGATTTACAAGACAAGGTTGGCTTCTAGCAAAGCGCCATGCCTACCCAATTCTCTAGAAATATTCTTACAGGAATATATAGATCTGTATCAAGCGTATTATACCGTAGTATTGTGTATATCGGCCCAGTATCGGATAGTCACGTGCTAGGGCTGGGGCTGGATAAGTGTCTACCCCGTTCGAAGCACATGTCGGATATCTGGTAACTAGTCTCTATAATCAGATATTCATGACCTGGTCATAATATCATGATTGGATGCGCGCATCACTCAAGAGCACTAGTACCGTATCCTGCGTGACATCATCTCCACTATGACTGAAGTGATACTTCCGTCTTGACATCACACCCAATACACTACGACTCTCTGATAAACCCAGAAGTGGTGTACGCAGAACCGGTTAAAGCCCTGTACCACCAAGACCAAAGTCTACCGATTATCGTAAGTATTAGCGGTGCAAGTCTCAGGTTAAGACCAAATACCCTACCCTGATGTCGGACTCCCATAGACACATAGTCATAATACTAATGGGATTCCGAGGGGTCTATCCAGACCGAAGCTGTTTCCTGTACCATCGGTGAAACACAACCTCCTATCGCACTTGCATAAGTATCCAATACTTAAATATATTTTAACTATGCCGTTGTGCCCTCACAACGCGCACAAGTGCAATACTAGCCTATTCCGCATTATCGATGTCCTGTCTCGATAATACTACGACTAGGGATATTTAATGATTTATCCTACGTGGAATGATACTGTCTCATATCATTCTCCGTCCAGGAACAAATCATAGGGACCTCTCATCATTTATATATCTAAGGTGATCTAATCACAAATGCTAAGAGTGCAATCTCTTTTGTCACATAGTTAATTTGTACAACAACACCATGATCTGTACAAATAGTGACGCTATGGGTCATATTATCCAACAATCTCCCACTTGGCACATAGCCAGTCACTCGAGTGTCTAACACCCGAACTATGTACGGTTGGCTCAAACTGCTGAGAAAAGGTTTTCGTCAGCGGATTTGCATGATTATCATCCGATGCGATTTACATGATCATCACATCGCCACGATGTATGATCCGAACGAATCAGATGAATATAGAAGTATATATCTGGATCGTCGATGAGACCTGTAATTCCTTAGTCTGTGCTGACGCCTAGCTCAGCCACTAACAGAACTATATCTAATCTAATTAGATTTATTATCGACCCAAATAGCTTCTATTGCTGCCTCAGCTGCAGCAATAATCCATATTTGTTGTTTATTCGGTAACAGAATCTTGCTCGGAAAATTTCCAGCTCACTGTTCCGTTATTCAAACTATATAGTACCGTTTGCGACTTTTAGTCGTCTTTATCGGTTATAGGAAACTTGCTACAGTGACCTCAGTCACTTCAAGTTCTCCTTCTCCATAGACTAAGACAGCATCCTTAGTTCTCTAAGATACTAACGGATGTTCTTAACATCAATCCAGTGACTATCACTCGGATTGGCCTGTTTGTGAATCCATATGCTCAAAGCGTATGATACACCAGGTCTCGTACATTTTTCAATGTACGGTTTCTAGGAGAGTATTGCGAAAGCCAAGCTTTCGCCGATATTTATTTTATGGGAATATCATTTCCAAGAAATGACGTATTATCATTATTTTATAGGACAGCCACTGTCAGTGCGCTCCCACTAACCCTCTTATTTACACAAGAATCATTTTCGTTTTGAATTAAATCATATACCATTATGATTATATCAAAACGATAATTCCAAGAACCTAATGCTTGCTTCAATCCAATCATGGATCGAATAACAAGCATTATCCAAATGGGTTTACCGTGGCAACAGATAAAAGGTTGAATCGTAATCAACACAATGTTGATAACGATACCTTTCCGTTATGGTTGATATACATGGAATCCATTTCGGATTACATGACACTTTGCCATAATTAGGGAGTTGATACCTTGTATCACTTCCTCATACGTAGTCAGTTAGTATTCCTCAATAAGATAGACATCTTTATGAGGTGCGATCAGAAACCCATACCCCAGGTTGTTTTCTAACTCTCTCCAACTTGCACGGTTCTTGTGTATTCGAAGATTAATGGTAATAGTTTCATCCTTGATGAACTATTCATGTTCCATTAAGGAATCGGTGCCTTGAATAGTATTACTCCGATTTTCATCGAGTTATACTATCCTCCCACTTACCACTGCATATCGGTATTCCTCTCAGGAAAACCGCATGGTGAACAACAATCTAATTGTTCTCACATGAGGTGTATAAGTACAATACTTATGGTATCCCTAGGATGACCTACATTTGGCACTTATCCTATTTGGGTTTTAGTTTGGTATCATCCAAACATATGCCTAGCATTCCCAAATATTAGGGATGAGAAACCCGGTTTCTTTCCCGTTTCTTTCCCGTTCATATCTAATATGATATATGTCAAACAGATTGTTATGGAACCTTATTCAAAATAAGTTCTTGCACTGTTTAAAGCTTATCCATTGAAGGAAATGGTAGCTCAGAGCGACTCGTGATTAACCTTATCATGTCTAACAAAATTCGGTTAATCTGTTCGGACACACCATCAAACTGACGTGTTCCGGGAGGAGTCCTTATTTGAAAGAATATTATACTCTTTCAAATATACTAGAAAATTATTGTTTAAGTATTATTCATTACGGTCTTACCGTGACGGTTTAATACTTTAGCCGATCTGTTTGTCTATTTCGTGTCGAAACTGTGAAAGTTTCCGATTTGTGTTCTTCAAAAGAAACACATAACCATACGCGATGCCACATCCGTAAAGGTCACGAAATATTCATATCCATATCTAGCCTAGCTAGACATGGGCCCACTTACTTCACTATGAAGTAGGGCTAACAGATCGGTGGCATTTACACTTTTACCAAGTAAATAGTGTTTTAGGCACTTTGCCCAAATAGACTAGATTCGTAGACTTTATTTGAATGGAATCAAATCAGTCCTGGTATCCGCTCTTCAAAAGTGCGGATATACGATTCTTGTTTATCAGTGTCCCTGACAACTATGCCACAATTAAGTTTCTCAACTGATCAAATCAGTTTGAGCTATTTATTTGTCATGTTATATATTTGAGATATTATTTATATTCAAAATATAAATCCTGTTATTCACATCTAATGTGTTTATCTCAATATCATCTTTATATAATGAAACACTTTAGTGTTCTAGAATATAAAGGTACACCCGCAGCGGGTTATACGCGATATAAAGATAATGTTTCTAGTCAAACTAGCTACATTATAACAGTTTCTAAATTTAAGTACTAACCCGAAGGTAGTTCCCAAATTCAGATATCTACGGTTAAAACAGCGACTTTCGTCCCGTTTTCAATTCGCAGATAAATCTCAATTGAAGTCAGTATCCTGTTCAAAATAGATTCTGAACATCAATATATATATTTTATGTACCACACTAAGTATCTAAAATCTAATTTTAATACTAGCTGTGAACATAATTATGACAAACATAATAGATTAAGCACTTAAGTTATCATTACATGATCTTCCAAAGATTATGCTCTACTATTTGCTTAACTCTGGGCTTAGGCATAATACGTTATTTTATCAAATAAAATAACTTATTATTTTTCCAGGACCATCCTGAAATTTATTCCCAATTTGAAAATTAAAGTCGTTTAAATACATTTTCACCCAGAATTATGTCTTAAACACTAATCTTTCATTTTTATATCTTGATTCTAATAGTCCAACTATTTAATCAACGATTTGTGGTACTATTTATTATAATGATTATAATAGTCCAACTATATAATCAAATATAATCTAAATTAATTAACCTCAATTACATTGATTACTATAGTCCAACTATAAAATCAACTGTAAACTGAAATTAATTAATTCAAATATATTGATTAATATAATCCAATTATATATAATCAAATATAATACAGTCCAACTGATTATTAAAACAACAATTTAAATATTAGTCCAACTAACATTTAATCTAACGACGAAATAATTTGAATGAGCGCGTATGGCGAGTAATTGAACGAGTATTGCAAATTCAATTCTTGCCTCCCACTATTTTTCGGCGAGCCTCTAACCCTCTGTCGAGTACTCGGGAAACCGTGTTTCCTAGTGGGCTAGGATCCCGTTAAATATCACACAATCTTGACTTTGGCCAACAAATTGTATGATAATTAACTAGGTAGATCTCGAAGATCAATTGGATCTCATCCAATTCCTAGATCCAGTAGGCGGATATCCAAATCCTAAACATATATCTTATATATGCCAATACATCCAATGTATTACCTAACCTTTTTCCTCTGAATCAACTAGGCCTTGGCTTTGGCACAACAAACCTAGTGATCCCAGTCAAGCGTGGACCCATTGACCATGGAAGCTTCGTAATCAATGTCGATGGACAAGAAGTGGTCTTGACTTTGGCCAACAAACCACAACTTGGACATGACACCAATATGGAACAAAGCCTCGTGATTCAAACACATCTTCGACGGACAAGGGCTTGACTTTGGCCAACAACCCATGCCAATCTCGGATCTTGAGTAAGAATCACTCAATGGAAGGAAAAACGCATGATATTTGATGAGGGTTTTTTGCGTGCAAATTGGCTACCAATTTAATTATCTTTGTTAAGGTCTCATCATCATACACCCTTAAACATGCATTCTAAACACATAATAAAGCGAGTATGAAAATAAAAAAATAATGATATGCGGATGGATACTTTACATTGATCCTAGATCAAATCTCTCATTTTCTCTCTCCAAAGCTAGCACATGTATTTACTTCTACCCGTTACACTACACTTCTAAAGAAACCTCATTTACATTGAGGGGAATAGGTGAGAAGAGAATACAAGGAGTATAGAGGTGATAAGGCTGGACACGCAGGTCCAATTTAATAAATCAAATTTATTACAACAATTTCTAAAATTGCCCCACCCGACTAATATCCATCCGATATACATTATTCATGCATCACAACCATGTATTCATACAAGCATGTTATCAATCAATCTAATCCAATTAATTAATCTGATAATTAGTGATCATCCAATGTTCAAACAACGATTTGATTTTTGCTCGAGTCAAACTCGTTTTGCGAATAAGTACTGAAAGTACGAATTCTTGAATTAAATTAAACTACAACATTAAATCCAATTTAACATGTATTTAATACTAATTCACTATTCAATTCCAAATTGAATATTGCACTTTATTTAATGAACCTTTACGACTTAAATTCCAAATTTATCGCAATGGGTCTCAAAGCCCAATTAACATCTAATGTTTATTTAATTAAAGTCCAATGGGCTTTTAATTAATTTCTTAAGGCGTGGACTTTTGGTCAACTCGGGTCAAACCGATAACCAAAATCCAATCCGGGAGTTACCCCATAAGCCTTTAAATTAATTTTGGCCCATTAGGCCCAATTAAATAATTAAGGTCCATTAAGTCATAATTGGACTTTATGGATGCGGTTTTGGGCCCAATTGGATCCAACCAAATTGGCCTAAACCTAACTTGGTACAACCAAGCCCAAAAGCCCAATTACAACCTATAAGGCCCAATTTCCAAAATAAGCCCAAATTAATTAACTTATAAAATTCCAAATTCCATAATTAATTAACCTAAGTGTAATACACAATAATTATCCAATTAACATTTCTAAAACATCAATTAGCCTAATTAATCATGCACTTTAACATTAAATAGTGTCCAACACAATTTATTAAAATCAAACCCAATTTACATGCTTTTGTTCTCGGTAATTAGGGGTTTTTCAATCCGATTCGATTTCAATCCAATTGAATCCACAATCATCATTTCCCAAATCAATTCAATTCATCCAATGAATTAAGATAAAAAAACACAATGAATTTCAAATTTTTTAAGAATTCGGCCAAGCCACTTTAAAAGGGAAAAATTGTTCCAAATCAAAATTCAATCCAATTGAACTTCAAAACAACATTACCCAATTGTTTTAAGTCATCCAATGATCAAACAAACAAAATTACCAAGAAATTTAGGGTTCTCAATTTTCGGCCAACATAAGAAATTTGGGGAAAATTGTTCCAAACTCATTTTCAACAAATTGATCCAATCAATCATCAATTAAACATACTTTAAGCATTCTAAATCATCCAATTTCATCAAACATGCTCAAAATCAAGTTTACCCAAATTTGTCATGCCCAAAATTTGGGGAAAAATGGATCCAACCAAATTTCATGAAATTGATCATGCACAACATCAATTCAACCTCATTCAGCATACTATACTAAACAATTTAATCAATTGATGCTCAAATTGAGTTTACCCAATTTTGTCAACTTTGGCCTACACAAAAAATTGGGGAAATTTGTTCCAAACACAATTTCTTCAAATTGATCTAATCAATCATTAATTCCAACTCATTTAAGCATACTATAACAAACAATTTCATCAAAACATGCCCAAATTCATTTTACCCAATTTTAACCCTAACTTTTTCATGCTTGTTCAAGGCTCAAGATACCATTGTTGAGTTCCTAATTAGGTCCCAAGAATCATCCAAAACAAGCAAGAAATCGCATGAATACATCAAGGAATAATGGCGGAAACATATACTCACAATGATTGGTTGAGATGCAAAGAACACAAGTCTTTTTCTACCTCCATCAAGCTCGGTTTTGGCCATTTTTGGAGCTACTGAACTGCACGGTGGGGCTGTGAAAATGTCTTCAAAAATTGCCCATGGTGGTCTCCATTGAAGCTCCAAGCTTTGAGATTCCATGCTCACAAACTCACTTCCCTATCACCTTTGTATTCCTCCATGAGTGTGCTAGCACTTAGATCTTGCAACAAGATCCAAAGCTTCTCCATTTGCTCGGTCAAACCAGAAGAAAATAGATGAAGAATCGGTCTTGGAGACCTTTTGAGAGATGAGCAATTTTGGCTCCCAAAAATACCAAAAACGTGAACCTCCAAAAACAAGAAGAGGGAGCACGTGAATGATACAATAATTTGCCAAAACAACCGTGTACTACACATGGTCCAAGAGAGAGAGAATGGCTTTTGTATATACATATATTCTTTATTCCATTTACCAAGTAAAATGAATAAAATATATATATACACAACAATTAATTCAAAAGTCAAAAAGGTACAAGTCCTATCAACTTTCAAATAATAACCTTTCACTATTCACATCAAGTCACTTTAATAAAGTGACAACATGTCATATCACATCACTCAAAGTGACAAGTGATTTGACAATTGACGCGACTAGTGATTTGACGCTTGATGCGACTTGCGTGCCGCGCTCGAATTCGAAATACGAATGCGCTCGCAATCACTCTCGGGCTCGGGTTCGCTAATTCCAAATTAACGAATTTTCCGTCGCGTCGTGATTAAATGATTATGCCTAGCGAAATCACTATTCACGTCGCTAACGAATTAATTCAAAATTAATTCGTTCGCCCGAATTAAAATCTAATTTTAATTCCGCGTCGAAATCCAATTTCATATAATATATCGAATATATTATTTTATCCGATTAATTCTAAATTAATCGTTCTCTCTCTTTAATTAATATTTTATCCCAGATAAAATATCTTCATAATTAATCCCAGATTAATTAAAGTGCGAGTCATACGTCATCGGTGAATCTTCAGGAAGCGACCCATGAGATCTCCGGATATGTTGGCAGTAAATACGGTCGTCGGACTACCCGAACACGTAAGTACCTCGTACTACATTTGTACCGATTTACAAGACAATGTTGGCTTCTAGCAAAGCGCCATGCCTACCCAATTCTCTAGAAATATTCTTACAGGAATATATAGATCTGTATCAAGCGTAGTATACCGTAGTATTGTGTATATCGGCCCAGTATCGGATAGTCACGTGCTAGGGCTGGGGCTGGATAAGTGTCTGCCCCGTCCGAAGCACATGTCGGATAACTGGTAACTAGTCTCTATAATCAGATATTCATGACCTGGTCATAATATCATGATTGGATGCGCATCACTCAAGAGCACTAGTACCGTATCCTGTGTGACATCATCTCCATTATGACTGAAGTGATACTTCCGTCTTGACATCACACCCAATACACTACGACTCTCTGATAAACCCAGAAGTGGTGTACGCAGAACCGATTAAAGCCCTGTACCACCAAGACCAAAGTCTACCGATTATCGTAAGTATTAGCGGTGCAAGTCTCAGGTTAAGACCAAATACACCTACCCTGATGTCGGACTCCCATAGACACATAGTCATAATACTAATGGGATTCCGAAGGGTCTATCCAGAGCGAAGCTGTTTCCCGTACCATCGGTGAAACACAACCTCCTATCGCACTTGCATAAGTATCCAATACTTAAATATATGAGAACTATGCCGTTGTGCCCTCACAACGCGCACAAGTGCAATACTAGCCTATTCCGCATTATCGATGTCCTGTCTCGATAATACTACGACTAGGGATATTTAATGATTTATCCTACGTGGACTGATACTGTCTCATATCATTCTCCGTCCAGGAACAAATCATAGGGACCTCTCATCATTTATATATCTAAGGTGATCTAATCACAAATGATAAGAGTGCAATCTCTTTTGTCACATAGTTAATTTGTACAACAACACCATGATCTGTACAAATAGTGACGCTATGGGTCATATTATCCAACAGGTGAATCTTTGGGAAGCGACCCAAGAGATCCATGGATATGTTGGCAGTAAATACGGTCATCGGATTATCCGAATACATGTGTACCCGGTACCACGTTCTTACCGATTTACAAGACATGGTTGGCTTCTAGAAAAGCACCGTGCCTTCCTAATTCTCAAGAAATATTCTTTAAAGGAATGTATAATCTTTGTCAGGCGTAGTATACATAGTATTGCGTATTACGATCCAGTATCAGATGTCACATGCTAGGCCCGAGGCTGGAATTGTGTCTGCCCCGTACGAAGCATATATCGGATCATTGGCAACTAGTCTCTATTATTGGATAAAGATGAACTAGTCATATTATCCCGATTACTGCAGTACTTAAGAGTACCAGTTCCGTATCCATGCGTGATCATTATCTCCATATAACTGAAGTGATACTTCCATCTTGACATCACACCCAATACACTACGATTCTCAGTATACCTAGAAGAGGGGTACACAGAACCTGTTAAAGCCCCGAACGACCAAAACCAAAGTATACTGATTGTCGCAAGTATTAGCGATGTAAGTCTCAGGTTAAGATCATATACACCTACCCTGATTCGGATTCCCATAGACACATAGTCATACTACCAATGGGATTCCGTGGGGTCTATCCAGAGCGAAGCTGTTTCCGTACCATCGGTAAACAGAACCTCATATTACACTTCCATAACACGCACAAGAGTAATACTGGCCTATTCTGCATTATCGATGTCCAGTCTCGATAATACTACGACTAGAGATATTTAATGATTAAACCTTATGAGGATTTATACTGTCTCATATCTTATTAATCCTGTACTAATCATATGGACTTTTATCATTTATAAATTTCGATAATCCAATTACAAATGATAAAGAGCAATTTCCTTTGTCACATAATTAATTTGTACAACAACACCATGTTCTATACAAATAGTGATGCTATGCGTCATAATTGTCCAACAATCTCCCACTTGGCCTATAGCCAATCACTCAATTTTCCTACACCTGAACTATATACGGGTCGCTCATACTTCTACTGAGAAACAACTTTCGTCAGCGGATTAGCAATGTTATCATTTGATGTGTTTTATTCGATCATCACATCGCCACGATGTATGATCTGACGAATCAAATGTCATTGTCGAAGTATATACTTGGATCGTTGATGAGACCACGGTTCCTTAGCCTGTGCTGTTGCCCAGCTCAGCTACTAACAGAACTACACCTAATCCAATTAGGATTATATTGATCCAAAAATGCTTCTTTTGATGCCTCAGCTTCAGCAATGTTCTGCTTTTGTTATTTATTCGGCAACAGTATCTTGCTTGAAAGATTTCCAGCCCATTGTTCCGTTATTCAAACTAAATATGTACCCTTATCTTTATGGATGCCTTCAAAAGTGAAATGATGAGTTGATTTTATAACACTTGAAAAGGGTGAGTAATAATAGCACTAGTACCTGTGAAATGATAATTATTAGCTAAAAAGTAAAATAGATCGTGAAAAGTCAAAAAGTCTGGATCCTGTCGGAGAAAATAAAAGAAAATTACAAAACAAATCACAATTATTAGGAAAAGACAAAGAGATAATAATATTTACAGGAAGTAACGGCTTGAATAACGTCTATGCGTCAAGGACAAGCTTCTCATCCAATGTTCTTATAAGTTGGCAAACAAGGTCTTTTAAAGTCAAATTCCCGAGACTATATTGTTGTCTTTCTTTTCGGAAGTGTGTGTATAACATATGAATTGCGTGATGCACATATCCACTGGAATGCGTCTCAAGAGTCTAGATATGTCATCCAAAGACTCTTTACTCAAGCCATCCATAATTAATTTAATTTTATCTTCACGGTTATCAGACACAATTTCTAAAGAATGACAATGAGTATTACATGTCATGAGAGCACATTTATAGCAAACACCCATTCTTTTAGCTCTTCTCTTTTTAGCATATGTGCTTCTTCCTAAACCAGGTAGATATCAAATAAAAGAGTCAGAGGACTCACCTGCCAATCGGATCAGTGCTTCTATAATCCAACAAATGTCATTAGGAATACCTTTGATCATCAATAGTCTCATCCATTCCAAACGAGCTTTGTAAACTTTCATCAGAGAGTTTTGAGGGAGAGAAGGAAATTGTTTATGAAGATTTGCGAGAACATCTTCCATCTTGAAATGACTTTACCTGAAAAAATAAAACACACCAAATAAAAATATATACACAAATTGCATGGGTTGCCTCTCTGCTAGCGCTAAGTTTAAAGTCGTCAGCTAGCTATGACTACCCGAACGTTAGGCTGGATCTGAAAGTGTGAAACTTTCTTTTTGTCGCTCAATTGATTTTCCCCAGTAGTGCTTGACACACTGGCTGTTAACTTTGAATGTGTTGTTGGATTTGGGGTTGTATATTTCAACAACTCCGTATGGTAACACTTTAGTGATCACAAATGGACCTGACCATTTTGATTTCAGCTTTCCAGGGAAAAGTTTCAACCGTGAATCGTATAACAACACTTGTTGCCCTGGCTCTAGTTGTATGCGTACTATTTTTTTATCATGCAATTTATTCATCTTTTCTTTGTACAATTTGGCATTCTCATAAGCCAGTAGGCGAAATTCCTCCAATTCGTTGAGTTGGTGGAGCCTTTTTCTCTCATGCAGCTTGTAGATCAAGATTTAACTTCTTCAGTGCCCAATATGCCATATGTTCAAGCTCCACTGGTAGATGGCACGATTTCCCAAACACCATTCGGTATGAGGACATACCAATGGGTGTCTTGTAAGCTGTCCGATAGGCCCATAGTGCATCATCCAATTTTTCAGACCAGTCATTCCTTCTTGATCCAACAGTTCTCTCCAAGATTCTTTTGATCTCCCTGTTTGAAACTTCAACGTGTCCATTTGACTGCGGATGGTAGGCAGTGGCAACTTTATGAGTAACTCCGTATTTGGATAGGAGTGCATCAAAATATTTGTTACTGAAATGTGTGCCACCATCACTGATAATCACCCGATGTGTTCCGAAGCGAGTGAAATATAATTTTTAAGGAATTTAATCACAACTTTGGAATCATTTGATGATAGTGCAATTTCTTCAACCCATTTGGAGACGTAGTCTACTGCAACCAGTATGTACAGGTTTCCGAATGATGGAACAAAGGGTCCCATAAAATCAATACCTCATACATCAAATATCTCCACTTTCAGAATATTTTACAGAGGTCTTCATTTCTCTTTGAAATATTTCCCGTTCTCTGGTACCTGTCACATTGAAGAGCAAATAGATAAGTATCTTTAAAAAGATTGGGCCAGAACAAACCTGATTGTAGGACTTTGGCTGCAGTTTTATTCCCGCTGAAGTGTCTACCATATGGTGATGAATGACAATGTTGCAAGACATTGTTGACCTCCTCATATGGAACACAACGTTTCAGTAACTGATCATCACAACATTTGAACAGGTACGGCTCATCCCAGACATAGTGTTTGACTTCTTTGAAGAACTTCTTTCGTTACTGAGTTGTTCATTCCAACGACCATTTTCCCAAATATAGTTGACATACTCAGCATACCAAGGGACATCATGATGTTTCATGGAAAAAAAATTGTTCATCTGGAAAGGTTTCTTTGATTGTAAGTTCTTTGCCAGCTGTTTCTCCATTCTCGAGCCTCGATAAGTGATCTGCCACTTGGTTTTGTCTCTTTCCTGTCTCGGATCTCCACATCAAATTCTTGCAGTAGAAGTATCCAACGGATCAATATGGGTTTGGCATCTTTCTTCGCGATCAGGTATTTGATTATTGAATGATCTATGTAGACCACCACTTTGGGACCCAGCAGATAGGAGCAGAATTTATCAAAAGTGAACAAAACTGTAAGTAACTCATATTCAGTGGTTGTGTAGTTGATTTGAGCTTCATTTAGAGTTCTGCTGGAGTAGTAAATGGTATGGAAAATATTTTCTTTGTGTTGTCCCAAAACTGCACCTATAGAAAAATCACTAGCATCGCACATCACCTCAAATGGAATGGTCCAGTCTGGTGCTACTATGATGGGGGCAGAGACCAGCTTCTGTTTCAAGATCTCAAAAGCTTTATGGTATTCTTTGGTGAAGTTGAAAGGCACATATTTCTCCAGAAGATTGCATAAAGGTTTAGCAATCTTTGAGAAGTCTTTGATAAATCTCATGTAAAAGCCTGTATGTCCGAGAAAACTTTGAATCCCTTTAACAGATGTTGGTGGAGGTAGTTTTTCAATTGTCTCGATTTTTGCTTTGTCTACCTCGATTCCCTTTTGTGAGATCCGATGTACAAGGACGATGCCTTCCTGCACCATGAAGTGGCATTTCTCTCAGTTGAGCACCAGGTTGGTATCTTAACATCTTTGTAACACTTGTTCCAGATTTTACAAGCAGTGGTTGAAAGAGTATCCAAACACAGAGAAATCATCCATGAAAACCTCCATACTTTTTTCCAGCATGTCTGAGAAGATGGCCATCATGCAACGTTGAAATGTGGCAGTAGCATTACATAGTCCAAATGGCATCATGCAGAAAGCAAAAGTACCATACGGGCATGTAAAAGTGGTTTTTTCCTGATCTTCTAGGGCTATGGCAATCTGATTGTACCCCGAGTATCCGTCCAGAAAATAATAGAAATCATGTCCCGCTAATCTGTCTAGCATTTGGTTAATGAATGGTAGTGAAAAATGATCTTTCCTTGTTGCTTTGTTCAGCTCCCGGTAGTCCATGCATACTCTCCATCCAGTCACTGTTCTTGTTGGAATCATCTCATTTTTTTCATTTGTGACTACAATAATTCCTTCTTTCTTCGGAACACATTGCATAGGACTCACCCAAGTGTTGTCAAAGATGGGGTAAATGATGCCAGCATCCAACCATTTGATAATTTCTTTCTTCATAACCTCCTTCATAATTGGATTTAGTCTCCGTTGATGCTCCACTGTGGGTTTGTACTCATCGTTCATCAGAATTTTATGCATGCAAAATGATGGACTAATGCCTCGAATGTCTACTATAGTCCAACCAATGGCTTTCTTGTGTTCTCGTAACACTCTCAACAACTTTTCTTCATGCTCCAATGTTAGCGAAGAAGAAATAATAACAGGTAATTCAGAAGAGTTTCCTAAGAATGCATACCTGAGATGGCTCGGAAGTAGCTTTAGCTCCAACTGCGGTGGTTCTTCAATCGAAGGCTCGATTCGCTCATTCTTCGGTAGTTCCAGAATTTCCATCTGTGGTGTCGTTTTGAAGCGGAAGGGCTTGTCAAGGTAGTTGATATATTCCAGAATTTCTTCATCTAGCTCTCTGTCAGTCATGTTGGTGATGCAAACTTCAAGTTTATCCGTGGAAATTGCATCAGTATCCTGGATGATACGATCTACAACATCAATTCTGAAACATTCCTCCTCATTTTCATCACTCAGGAATTTCTTGGCTTTGAAAACATTGAAGGTAACTTCTTGGTCCTGCACTTTCATGGTTAGTTCTTTTTTTTGTACATCAATAACAGTTCGACCTGTAGCCAAGAATGGTCTCCCCAGGATGATAGGTACATCTTTGTCTTCCTCCATCTCAAGGATAATGAAATCTGCTGGGAGAATGTGTTTGTCGACTTTGACCAGCACATCTTCAACTACACCTCTTGGAAATGCGAGTGTTCTATCAGCAAGTTGTAGAGTGATTGAGGTGGGCATTGCTTCTTCAATTTGCAGTTTCCTGTAAATCGAAAAAGGCATCAAATTAACACTTGCACCTAAATCATATAAAGCTTTATCGATGTAATGTTCTCCAATGGTGCAACGGACAGTGAAACTACCAGGATCTTTCAAATTCGGGGGAAGTTTCCTCTGAACGATGGCGCTGTATTCTTCTGTCAATGCTACTGTCTCGTAGTCTCCCAATCTCCATTTTCGTGAAAGAATGTCTTTCATGAATTTTACATAACTGAGCATTTCTTTCAATGCTTCTGCAAATGGAATGTTGATATGTAGCTTTTTGAAGACTTCCAAGAAACGAGCAAACTGCTTGTCCTGTTTGTTTTTCTGGAGATGCTGTGGAAAAAGGTGGAGGTAAAGTAATTCTTTCTTGATCTTTTTCCTTTGCTTCTTTTCCTCCATCTGTGGAACTGCATCTTTTGGAACTTCCTCAATGGATGCCTTGATTCTAACATCTTTGTTGATTCCAGTACCGCTTTTCAAGGTAATGGCTTGACATTGCTCCTTCCTTCGGTTCATTGGATTTGGTTCTGTGTTGCTAGGAAGGTTACCTAGCGGTCTGTAACTCTGAGCATTGGCCAGTTGTCTCATTTGATTCTCTAGTGCTTTTATAGAAGCTGATTGGCTTTGAAACATAGCATCATATTTTGCTTCTTGATTTTTCAACTGGGCCAGCACTTCTGTTATTCCTGGTTCTTTTTCATACTTCTGGCCTTTGTTTTGCTGTTGGAATCCTGGTGGTGGGTTGTTCATTTGACCTAAATTGTTGTTCCTGTGTTTAATTGGGATGATTCCTCCACCCTGGGTTGTAGGTGTTGGAATATGGATTGTTCCCCTGTTTGTTGAAATTGTTGACATAATTCACTGTTTCTTCATATTGGTTTACCTCTGATTCTGGTGCTTCTCCATATGGTGAACTTGTGGATCCAACATTAACCTTCATGTTAAGAGTTTCCAGAATTTTGTAAATCTGATCCAGCTTGGCGTTCACTGCTATGTTGGCTCCAACTTCATAAATTCCTGCGATTCGTTGGATCATGCTCATTTCTGTTGGCCATTTCTACAATTAGGTCTCATGCCTGATCTTCTCATTTTGCCATTAAAGCTCCTCCAGCAGTAGCATCAATTGTGGTTCTCTTTATTCCAGAAATTCCATTATAGAATGTTTGGACTTGTAGCCACTTTGCAATCTCATGGTAAGGACCTTTTCTGAGAAAATCCTTGTACCTTTCCCAAGCTTCGCAGAGGGTCCTTGTACCTTTCCCAAGCTTCGCAGAGGGATTCTGAGTATTGTTGCACAAAGGATGTGATGTCATTTCTTAGCTTTGCAATTCTGGCTGGTGGAAAATACTTTGCAAGGAATTTGATGGATAAAGTGTTCCAAGTTGTGATGGAACCTGCTGGAAGTGAATGTAGCCAAGCTTTAGCTCTGTCTTTCAAGGAATATGGAAAACCCTACAGTCTCATTGCTTCTTCAGCTGCTCGATTGTAGTTGAAAGTGTCGTAAACTTCCAAGAAGTTGTTGATGTGGGCATTAGGATCTTCAGTTGCATTCCCCCCAAACTAAACTGATTGTTGTATCATCTGAATGTATGTTTTGATGTCACATGCATTTACTGGTAAGGGAGGAAGTATAATACAGGAAATGAAGCCGTCAACCTCCGGAATAGTTTTGTCTCGAATGGGAATTGGTGGTGCAACTTCCAAAGATTTAGGTTCCATGTTGATTAGTGCTTCTTGGCCTTCTCGCATTTCCTTTCTCAACTGTCTGATGGTTCTTTCAATATCTGGGTCAAGCGGTCGGATTTCAAAGCTTCTGGTTCTCTCATGTAGTGTCTGAGAACCTGAAACACAAGAAAACATAAATAATAAGTAAAAATAAAATTAGATACAGGTAAATATATCTAACCTCAAAATTAATAGTAAAAGATAAATAAGTCCCCGGCAACGGCGCCAAAAACTTGACCGGTGCGTAATCACACGCGTATAACGCAAATGCACGTATTGTTCAAGTAGTATAAATATATCGATCCCACAAGGACTTAATACCTAAGCTATTAATTATTGAAGCCAAATTTTTACTAGTATCTAATAGATTGATTGTTGATTAGATGGTGATTTAAGACTTAAAACAAGAAAATAAAATGGCCCGAAAATAGGTTGAAAATTCAATATTAATAAACTATCCAGGGTTGTGAATCTTTCCAATATCTTTTTAAAGATGAAGAGGTTATTTTACGTTTGTGTAATATATTAGTTTACTAACCTGGAACACGAAATTCTGTAAAAGCCTCTTGTAGAACACAGAAATCAGTGATGCTGTTCCAGGCTCACGGCCCAGTCGGGAGTACGGAGTAGCCCGCGATGGACTAAACCGGAGAAATAAAGGAGTCACCACCCAGTGTGAACTGGGAAATGATTTAAGGCCGCACTCACCCCTCGCAAGGGAAGACCTCAAACCATTGGGTTCAGAATGGTCCCTTACTTATGCCACTTGTAATGAACGGATTTATGAGATAATATAACCGAGTCTACGCAACATACATACGCAAGAATAACCTATATCTATGTTTGCATACAACCTATTTCTAAGTTTGCATACATAGGAGTAAAACCTACATCTAAGTTTGCATGCATAAAAGTAAATCGACATAATGGTAAGCACACAATTTCATGAACATATTAAATGCAGAAACATAAATAAATAGTAATTGTTTAAACATAAACATTGAAGAGATATAATTAAGCTCCTAATGCGAAAGAAATAACTAAATCATGCATAGAAATAACGTGCTCATTCTAATGAACCATGGATAAACACAAGATTAGATAAAACGAAATATGTGCGTTTCTCAAGTAGTACGTGGAATTGTATCCCAAGTTCAGACCGCACTACCATCCATTCGGATTCGGCTACGGAATTTACGTCTGGGTTTCCATCCGATATACCACGAGAGATAGCACAAAATCATTCATCCCACAACAATAACATACATCAACCAACAATACGCATGCTAAGAAATACTAATAATTAAAAAGATGAACGAGAATAAATAAAAGGGTGCCCTCAGGTCTTACCTTTTAAGTCGCCTCTTGGAAGTGCGTTACGCGACCGTCGGAAGGGTTAATACTCCGTAACTTTTCCGGTTCACTGGTTCAATATTTTCCTTCATCACCTCGATGTTTGGGCTGCTGTTTTTCTCTGTTTTGGGCTGCTGTTTCTGCTATTTTTAGGGTGGAGTTTGCGGTGATTCGGGGGCTGTTTAAGGGTGCAGTTTGCGGTTATTTGGGGTTGTCTTTGGGGTGCAGTTTGGGTTATTTGGGGATGTTTTGGGGTACAGTTTGTGGTTATTTGGGGCTATTTTTGGGGTGCAGTTTGTGGTTATTTGGGGCTATTTTGGGGTGCAGTTTGCGGTTATTTGGGGCTGTTATTGTTGAGGGTTTGTGTACAGTTTCGGTGGGGTTGTTGAGGAGTTGTGAGGTTGTTGAACGTGGTTGGCTGTTGGCATCATTGAATGGGCTGTTTATTTGTTACGGTCAATGGCTTGGTGCTTCATGTGGCCTACGTTTTATTTATGGCGTGGCAGTGTGTGTTTATGAGAAGCAGTGAAGGGTATTTTAGGGGCTATGTTTGTGGCTTTGATTTGGAGGGGCTGAGTGGCTTACTTTGTGTGTGTGTTCATTGGTGATGAGGGCCGGTTTGGGGTTGATCTGTGTGTGCTGTGTGAATTGATGAGAGGTGTGCACTGGATGATTGCCAAGAGAAGTTGGCCAGCTTCTGCGTGAAAGAGGAGAGAAGTCAGTGAGTGGAATAGAGAGAGATGGGAGAGGGAATGAGTGGATGCGTGGTCTTTTCTACGTGTGAGTGTAGTTTAGGTTGAAGAAGGGACGTGTGTGGCTTATATGTGTTGGTTAGGTACGTGACTTGAAGGGCTGTTGATGTCAGATAGGTACGTGAATGAGCAGTTATTCTCAATTTGTTGGCTGGTTATTATGTTTTCACGTGGCTCTTGTGAAGTGGGCTGAGAGTGAGTGTTTTAGGGTGTCTTTTGGTCGTGAGAATGGAAGAAGAGAGAAGCAGGTGGCCGAGTGGTTGATGAGAGAGGGATTTAGGGTTTTTGGTTATTTGTGCTTTTTGGGTTGTGTCGTGAATGTGCTCTAGCGGTCTTAAGGCTTGGTTTATGTGTCTTTTCATAAGAGTAGGTTGGGGGTTTTCCTTGTATGAGAAGGAAATAAATCATGCAATTATAGGGATATCTGTTAATTAGTGTGTGATAAGGAAAATATCCATTTAATTAGGAAAGTGATTTGTTTTGTTTTAGGAAAAGGATTTATTGGATTTGATTTGATTTTTTTAATTTAGGCATGTGATTTGATTTGATTTCTTTAATTCGGGAAGGTGATTTGTTTGGATTTCCACATGTATTTATTGTGTTAATTATTATTTTGGAGGGATTTTTTGTGGGTTGGGCGTGAATTAGAGGGCTTGTGGGCGTGTGGTTGGTTCTTTTTGGTGGGCTTGGTGTGTGGCTTTGGTGGTGTGTGGGCTTAGTGTGTGGCTTGGTGTGGACTGCGGGGTTTTGGGCCGAAGTTAAATTTTAAAACAGATATCCAACGAGCAAACCTGAAGCTAAGCAAACGAATTAAGTCCAACAAGGTATTGATTTCTGATTTTTCCATTCCAACGTCCGTTTCCCGCGACTTTCGCAACTTAAAGGGTAATGCCTCCATACGAGGCTCATCATCGGGACTTATATGCAAAAATGCAGTGCCTATAGTCACCCCCACTTTGATGGGACTTGTGCAGTGTGTGACAATGACAATCCTGTCAAAGTTATGCATGCATTTTTACTTACCTGGCTCGCCAGCTGCGGCTTGACTTGCTTATTGCTTCAAACTGAGTTGATCTGGTGGTGAGGTGCGGCGGCCCCTGAGGTTCATCTCTGCAAGATGTTGCGATCTCTAGGAATTACTACCAAACTGAGCTGATAAGAGGTGGTAAGGTGCTTCGATCTCTGGGAATCATTCCCAATTTGAGTTGATGACGTGGGCCTCGACCTTGGGATTCATTCCCAAAACTGCTGACAGTGTGGGCCTCGACCTTGGGATTCATTCCCAAAACTACTGACAACGTGGGCCTCGACCATGAGATTCATTCCTGAAACCGCTAACAATTTGGGCCTCGACCATGGGATTCATTCCTGAAATTACTGATAACATTCGTCTCGACCCTGGGATTCATTCCCGAAACCGTTGAAAATGTGGGCCTCGACCCTGGGATTCATTCCCGAAATTGCTGACAACGTGGGCCTCGACCCTGGGATTCATTCCCGAAACAACTAACAATGTGGGCCTCGACCCTGTAATTCACTCCCAAAATGCTGACAACGTGGGCCTCGACCCTAGGATTCATTCCCGAAACTATTGATAATATGGACCTAGACCCTAGGATTCATTCCTAAAACTATTGATAATGTTGGCCTCGCCCCTGGGATTCATTCCTGAAACTGCTGACAACGTAGGCCTCGACCCTGGGATTCATTCCCGAAAACGCTGACAATATGAGCCTCGACCATAGGATTCATTATGGAAACTGCTGATATTGTGGGCCTCGACCCTGGGATTCATTCCCAAAACCGCTGACAATATGGGCCTCGACCCTGGGATTCATTCCCAAAATGCTGACAACGTGGGCCTCGACCATAGGATTCATTCTCGAAACCGCTGACAATGTGGGCCTCGACCCTGGGATTCATTCCCGAAATGTTGACCACGTGGGCCTCGACCCTAGGATTCATTCCCGAAACTATTGATAATGTGGGCCTCGACCCTAGGATTCATTCTCGAAACTACTGATAATGTTGGCCTCGCCCCTAGTATTCATTCCCAAAACTGCTGACAACGTGGGCCTCGACCCTGGGATTCATTCCTGAAACCGCTGACAATGTGGGCCTCGACCATGGGATTCATTCCCAAAATTACTGATAACATGGGTCTCGATCCTGGGATTCATTCCCGAAACCGCTGAAAATGTAGGCCTCGACCCTGGGATTCATTCCCGAAACTGCTGACAACATGGGCCTAGACCCTGGGATTCATTCCCGAAACCACTGACAATGTGAGCCTCGACCTTGGGATTCATTCCCAAAATGCTGACAACGTGGGCCTCGACCCTAGGATTCTTTCCCGAAACTATTGATAATATGGACCTCGACCCTAGGATTCATTCCTGAAACTACTGATAATGTTGGCCTCGCCCTTGGGATTCATTCCTGAAACTGCTGACAACGTGGGCCTCGACCCTGTGATTCATTCCCGAAACCGCTGACAATATGGGCCTCGACCATAGGATTCATTCTCGAAACTGCTGATAATGTGGGCCTCGACCTTGGGATTCATTCCCGAAACCGCTGACAATGTGGGCCTCGACCCTTGGATTCATTGCCGAAAATGCTGACAATGTGGGCCTCGACCCTGGGATTCATTCCCGAAACCGCTGACAATGTGGGCCTCGACCATGGGATTCATTCCCGAAATGTTGACAACGTGGGCCTCGAACCTAGGATTCATTCCCGAAACTGTTGATACTGTGGGCCTGGACCCTAGGATTCATTCTCGAAACTACTGATAATGTTGTCCTCGCCCCTAGGATTCATTCCCGAAACTGCTGACAACGTGGGCCTCGACCCTGGGATTCATTCCCGAAACCGCTGACAATATGGGCCTCCACCATATGATTCATTCCCAAAACTACTGACAACGTGGGCCTCGACACTGGGATTCATTCCTGAAACCACTGACAATGTGGACCTCTACCCTAGGATTCATTCCTGAAACTGCTGACAATGTGGGCCTCGACCCTGGGATTTATTCCCGAAACCGCTGACAATGTGGGCCTCGACCCTGGGATTCATTCCCGAAACTACTGACAACGTGGGCCTCGACCCTGGGATTCATTCCCAAAACCGCTGACAATGTGGGCCTCGACCTTGGGATTCATTCCCGAAACTGCTGACAATGTAGGCCTTGACCCTGGGATTCATTCCCGAAACCGCTGGCAATGTGGGCCTCAACCCTGGGATTCATTCCCGAAACCGCTGGCAATGTGGGCCTCGACCCTGGGATTCATTCCCCTGTGATTCATTCCCGAAACAGCTGATAGTATGGGCCTCAGCCCTGGGATTCATTCCCCTCGGTTTCCTTCCCGAAACTGCTGATAGTTTGGGCCTCAACCCTGGGATTCATTCCCGATGCTGCTGATAATATGGGCCTCGACCCTGTGATTCATTCCCGAAATTGCTTATAATATGGGCCTCGACCTTGGGATTCATTCCCCAAACTGCTTGACTTTGCCACCTTTTCCTTTTCTTCAAAACCTGCGAACAAAAACAAAACAAAAAAAATGCGTGCATGTGACGTGTATGCATGGATGTATTTCCTATTCTGATGGGTTTGGCCTTCCGTGTGCTCCTTGGTGCCATTTGCCTACAAATGTCTCTGGTCGCCCCCTGGGTCTGCTTATAATTTCCTTCTGCCGGTTCTTTTCTGGTGATTGCTCAGTTCTCTTTTGTCTTCATGGCTTAAGTTCCGTTATATCCCTTATTTGTGGGATGGTAGATTGGTCGCCCCCAGACTTTATTTAGCTTTCTGTTCTCCGCTTCTTGCGTTAGGCCAAAGTAGATCATGTGATGTGACGTTCCATATCAACATACCCTATTGCCTTTTACGAAATAGTCTCAATAGTTATACATATTATCATCCTTAAAGAATGCCTAGTATCGAAACGAGAGAACCTTCAAAACATTCAACGCAACTCAAATCCAAGTCTTTGAATAAATGATCTAAGCCAGACTCAAAGTGTGTGTGTGTGTGCAAAGGTTCATTTGCATATTCATCCCCAGGTAAGCCAACTCAATGATTTTGTCAAAAAATGGGTTTGATGGGTCAAACCAACCTAGATGTCTCAATTATGCTTGCAGTTGCTTTCCTGTGCTCAATGTGGTATGGTTTTCTTTCTCTTTTGTCTCTCTCTTTTTTTCTTGTCGTTTTGAACTTCTTTTTTTTTTTTTTTCTTTTCTTTTTTTTTTTCTTTTTTTTAACACACCTACCCTTTAAGGTAGCATTTCTCCTCATGGTGGTCCTAATACTCGCCCATGGGTAGCTTCACGCTTATCGGTTATATGTGGTTTAATTCTTTTCCTTAGAGACTTTTCTTTTATTTTCAACCATACCACACATCATAACACAAGAAAATCATGATAGGCATTTAGGCGAACAGTCATTCACCGACCTACAATTTCTTCAACTAGTCACCTTGCCAACTACTCAGGTTTTCACCGCTAAGAACCTATAGTGAAGTGCTTACGAGTCTAACATAGATAAATCACTCAAAGTATCAGATAAAAGCACATCAAGAGTTTATTGTTTCTAAGATTTCACCCTAAAGCAAACATTTGTATCATTGGACTCATGCCTAACTATTAAGGACTAAGAACAAATAATTTTTTTTCTCTTTTTTCCTTTTTTTTTTTGTTTTTTGTTTTTTGTTTTTTTATTCTCTCCCTTTTTTTTGTGGCCCCCCAATGGTCTTTCTATTATTTCCGTAAAGTCTTCTGTTCCTCGGTTTCCTTTTCCCCGATATCCATGTTTGCTAAACTTTTTTTGACAAATCTTTCTTTCTTCTCTAAACCAATGGATATCTATGATGGCTTTTAAGACACAGGGTTAACATGATGCGTGTATTCATGAGATGCATGAAATGTGTGCGATGCATGAGATATAATATGCATGTGTTTATCAAAAGCATAAAGGGGAAACTTCTATGAGATATATGACTATGGTTCATATGCGGATTTATAGGAGTGTAGACAAAGGCTCCCGTCGGCGAAGGATTGGCCACAACTAGGTCTCCCTACTCAGGGGTTCGGACGACCAAGTGAGCGCACGCTTTTTTATACGCTAAGGTATGTGCCAACGAGTGATGATACATGAATGACTATCAAATAGATTTCTTATTGAAGATTCCCCAGAGGGAGGGTGGAGCGAACTCTCTTAAATACCCTTGCCTCTTAGGCTCTTATCGTCTTGGTGACAGGAATAAACAATAGGTCCTCCAAATTAGTCCATCACGGTAAGCTTCGAGTAAATGATTATCTAGGTGCCTTCACAACTTTTCCTTTCAGTTATAGAAAGGTAGTGAATGAAGGAAGACACCAAACCATTACCTAGCTCTAATAATGCCTTTGGTTAAACCCATTGGATCCAACCCACTTGCAGACACAGTTAACTAAAGCGAAAAATCACAAACATTACAAGACATTATTTCGGGGCCGATTCTCTATCCCCAGTGGAGTCGCCAGACTATAGAACACAGAAATCGGCGACGCTGTTCCAGGCTCGCGGCCCGGTCGAGAGTACAGAGTAGCCCGCGGGGGATCAAAGTGGAGAAATAAAGGAGTCCCCACCCAGTGTGAACAGGGAAATGATTTAAGACCGCACTCACCCCTCGCAAGGGAAGACCTCAAACCGTTGGGTTCAGAATGGTCCCTTACTTATGCCACTTGTAATGAACGGATTTATGCGATAATATAACCGAGTCTACACAACATACATACGCAAGAATAACCTATATCTAAGTTTGCATACAATCTATATCTAAGTTTGCATATATAGGAGTAAAACCTACATCTAAGTTTGCATGCATAAAAGTAAATCGACGTAACGGTAAGCACACAATTTCATGAACATATTAAATACGAAAACATAAATAAATAGTAATTGTCTAAACATAAACATTGAAGAGATATAATTAAGCTCCTAATGCGAAAGAAATAACTAAATCATGCATGGAAATAACGTGCTATTTCTAATGAACCATGGATAAACACAAGATTAGATAAAACGAAATATGTGCGTTTCTCAAGTAGTACGTGGAATTGTATCCCAAGTTCAGACCGCACTACCGTCCATTCGGATTCAGCTACGGAATTTACGTATGGGTTTCCATCCGATATACCACGAGAGATAGCACAAAATCATTCATCCCACAACAATAACATACATCAACCAACAATACGCATGCTAAGAAATACTAATAATTAAAAAGATAACGAGAATAAATAAAAGGGTGCCCTCAGGTCTTACCTTTTAAGTCGTCTATTGGAAGTACGTTACGCGGCTGTCGGAAAGGTTAATACTCCGCAACCTTTCCGGTTCAATGGTTCAATATTTTCCTTCGTCGCCTCGCTGTTTGGGCTGTAGTTTTTCTCTGTTTTGGCTGCTGTTTCTGCTATTTTTAGGGTGCAGTTTGCGGTGATTTTGGGGTTGTTTAAGGGTACAATTTGAAGTTATTTGGGGCTGTCTTTGGGGTGCAGTTTGCAGTTATTTAGGGCTATTTTGGGGTGCAGTTTGCGGTTATTTGGGGCTATTTTTAGGGTGCAGTTTGCGGTTATTTGGGGTTATTATTATTGAGGGTTTGTGGACAGTTTCAGTGGGGTTGTTGAGGAGTTGTGAGGCTGTTGAACGTGGCTGGCTGTTGGTATCATTGAGTGGGCTGTTTATTTGTTACAGTCAATGGCTTGTTGCTTCACGTGGCCTACGTTTTATTTGTGGCATGGCAGTGTGTGTTTATGAGAAGCGGTGAAGGGCAGTTTAAGGGTTATGTTTGTGGCTTTGATTTGGAGGGGCTGAGTGGCTTACTTTGTGTGTGTGTTCATTGGTGATGAGGGCCGGTTTGGGGTTGATCTGTGTGTGCCATGTGAATTGATGAGAGGTGTGCACTGGATGATTACCGAGAGAAGTTGGCCAGCTTGTGCGTGAAAGATTAGAGAAGTTAGTGAGTGGAATAGAGAGAGATGGGAGAGAGAATGAGTGGTTTCGTGGTCTGTTCTATGTATGCGTGTAGTTTAGGTTGAAGAAGGGACGTGTGTGGCTTATATGTGTTGGTTAGGTACGTGACTTGAAGGGCTGTTGATGTCGGATAGGTACGTGAATGGGCAGTTATTCTCAATTTGTAAGCTGGTTATTATGTTTTCACGTGGCTCTTATGAAGTGGGCTGAGAGTGAGTGTTTTAGGGTTTCTTTTGGTCGTGAGAATGGAAGAAGAGAGAAGCAGGTGGCCGAGTCGTTGATGAGAGAGTGAGTTAGGGTTTTTGGTTATTTGTGCTTTTTGGGTTGTGTCGTGAATGTGCTCTAGCGGTCTTAAGGCTTGGTTTATGTGTCTTTTTATAAGAGTGGGTTGGGGGTTTTCCTTGTATGAGAAGGAAATAAATCATGCAATTATAGGGATATCTTTTAATTAGTGTGTGATAAGGAAAATATCCATTTAATTAGGAAAGTGATTTGTTTTGTTTTAGGAAAATGATTTATGGGATTTGATTTGATTTCTTTAATTTAGGCATGTGATTTGATTTGATTTCTTTAATTCGGGAATGTGATTTGTTTGGATTACCACATGTGTTTAATGTGTTAATTATTATTTTGGAGGGATTTTAGTGGGTTGGGCGTGAATTAGAGGGCTTGTGGGCGTGTGGTTGGTTCTTTTTGGTGGGCTTGGTGTGTGGCTTTGGTGGTGTGTGGGCTTAGTGTGTGGCTTGGTGTGGATTGCGAGGTTTTGGGACGAAGATAAATTTTAAAACAGAGATCCAAGGAGCCAAACCCGAATCTAAGCAAACGAATTAAGTTCAACAAGGTATTGATTTCTAATTTTTCCCTTCCAACGTCCGTTTCCCGCGACTTTCGCAACTTAAAGGGTAGTGCCTCCATACGAGGCTCATCATCGGGACTTATATGCAAAAATACTGTGCCTACACCTCTGTCAATGGTCAGATGTAAATACCCAGTGTAACCCAATTAAACTATATGTCTATGTTAACCAAGTTACTTGAATTCTTTAAGATTAAGTTCCATTTATGGCTACCCCCGCCAGACAGGTATATGTTTATCCTGTAAGGAAATCTATTAAAGGGTTATCTATCCTCAAGGAAGATCATGGGCTATTAAGTCTAAGGATGAAACCTAAAATTCCTTTGTCAAGTTTATTTTAAGTTTACCGAATCAATCTTATTAATGGCCAGTTAACAAGAAGCATTATGCTTAAGACTTAATAAGTAAACCTTTATGTTACCCAAATTATAAAATAACCCCTTATAAACTGGTGATATTGGAATTCATCACAACCTCAGATAATGGACTTAGTTACGACACATATCTAAGGCTAATGAAAGCTTAAATAAAATAAAAGGCATAAAGTAAATGCGAGAAAGTAAATGCGGAAAAGTAAAAATGTAAAAGTATAATAAAAGAAAATGCTAGGGTTAAATGATTCACTTTTATCACTACTATTTTAGATATCTCCCTTAATATAGTATATTAACTTTGCATGATATTACCAACCAGCCATATAGGTGGTATCCTGATTAAGTCAAATTAATAATTAATTACCAACCGACCAATCAGGCGGTATCCTCATTAAGTCAGGTTTTAACTAGTTTATATATCATAATTAAGGGAAATTATCTAAAAATTAGTAATAGAAGTTTAACCTTTCACCCAAGTAGAAGAAAATTACATACTCTTGCTGAATAGTAAAAACTGAAAAAGTAAAGAAAAGTAAGTACTATTGCGTAAAGTAAATAAAATTAATTACAAAAAATTGAAAATAAACAAGAAAGATACAATCTTCTTGGTTTTCTTATGGAATTCCTTAGAAGAAAGTATGAATTCAAATCATAAATTCGGCCTTCTATTTATAGGTAAACAATGGCCCGCGCGTCGCGACGCGGAAGATTGTTCTTGCGTCGCGACGCGCCGTTGATGAAAGAGGCGTGGCACGTGGGTTGCGGAGATGGTGACACGTGGATGGCTGAATGATTATTTCAATAATTATGCTGACGTGGCACTAACGTGGCAATGATATAGCGATGTCGATTATCGGCATCATGTGATGGTGACACGTGACATAAGAAGATTGGCTGATGATGACGTGGCTGACACGTGGCAAGCTGACTCGGTATATGACTGATGTGGACGCCTTGTGGATGACACATAGAAGACACATGGCGATGGCGATGGTGATTGTCGGCAGTATGTGATGATGACACGTGTCCGGTGCACGTTAGCATGATTTACTGTGATGTTGACACGTGGCTGACACACGTTAGCATGGTACATTTTAGCAAATCTTCTCTGATTGGTTCACGTGTCCCGGTGCACGTTAGTCGTTGCGACGCAGGTTGAGTGTCGCGATACGCCAAATGAAAATTTTGCCTTTTTTACTGTTTTGGCCCCGAATCATCTCCAGAGAGTCCTGAAACTTTATTTATCTACAAAATATTCACAAAACACATCAAAATATTCACAAAACTCAAGAAACTATACAAAATATTATGTCAAATGAGTGGGAAATAGTGATACATTTACTACTCATCATCGATCCATATAGAATAGATTTAGTAAAATAAAATAAAAATTTGAGTAAAAATAAAAAAAAGTATAATTTGTTTGAAGTGATTGAAAATTTTAAATTAAACTGCAACAATAAAATAAAAATTGGGGTTATGGGATCCACTTTATATATTTCAAATTTAGAAATCTTACTTTTTATAATATATAAATTATCATTATTACCCAAATAATTTATTTCATGAATTAATTATGCCAAAATATTTAAAATCGGCCATAAGACGGTGATAGATTTTGTCTATAACAAGTCCAGTTAGGTACTCAATTATGCCAAATAAATAAAATCAGCCGTCTAGGGGGTAACAAATTTTTTCAATAATTAATCCAGATTTAAATTAAATATTAGTCATTAGATTATAATTTATATATTATAATATAAATAAGATTAATCTAAATTTTCATATTAAAAGCTTTCTCATTACCCCAGCAGGGCGAAATTAACTATTCATAATTTGAATAAAAATACTCATAATTTTATTATTAAAAGAAAAAGAATTACAAAAAAGTTTTAGAAAAATAAAACACACAAGAGTTAGAAATCCACAAATTTTCAGAGGAAAATCATGGAGCAGGCTTTTTTTCTAAGATGCTGAGCATCTCTATTTATAGTAGAGGGCTCAACACCCTTTTCCTTGCATCATGCAATTTGCAATTGCAAATTGCATGATTTGTGGGAAATGGCATTCCACCGATAGGTGGATCTGGAACTAAAATCACCTCAATTCGATATCGGAGTAAAACGTTATGACTAAAATATGAAAATTGCGCAGAGTTCGAATTTTTGAATTTGTACACTATTAGTACGCCCTTTCAAGTTTTTGGCCTCTAAAATCCAAATTTCACGTCCATTTTTCTAGTTATTTATCCAAAATATTATTTCACATACATAAGAAATAAAAATCACAATAAACATATATAAAACATAAATTTAATTATTATTTTATAAATATGCTAAATTAAATGGATAAATGAAACTACAAGTGTAAAACGATTAATTTTTCTTTTAATAATTGTGTACTTTTTAGTGTTCATCAATTTCTATCTTCTGTAACCTTGAAAAATTAAGTACAGGGTTAGTATGTATGTGGGGTGTCTGGGTTCAGAATTCATTTAGGATCAATCGGGACATCTTGAATCTACATAAATGCAAAGAAGAAAAAAAATAAGATGAAAAAAAAAAAATCCAACAAAAAAAAAGAAAATAAAAAACAAAAAATTAAAATAAAAAAATTAAAAATGAAAGAAAAGAAAAAAATACAAGGAAGTTAAATTATTATTATATATACTATATTATATTTCTTGGTAATGGCGCCAAAAACTTGACACACTCAGAAAGTGATTATTTACTCCCAAGTATAAGATTGTCGAAGTAATAAAATAACTCGGTATGTCCGTGGTCGATCCAAATGGAATAGACTTAATAAATGAGTGAAAATAAAAAGACTCGATTATTTGAAATGATTGACAATTTTTAAATTGGACTGCAATAATAAAATAAAATATTGGGCCTATGAGATCCACTTTTAATATTTCAAATTTAGAAATCTTACTTATTATAATATATAAATTATCATTATTACATAATTAATTTATTTTCGGAATTAATTATGCCAAAATATATAAAATCAGTCATAAAGGCAATGATAACATTTGTCTATAACAAGTCTAGTTAGGTACTTAGTTATGTCAAATAAATAAAATCAGTCATATAGGCGGTAATAAAGTTTGTCAATAATTAATCCAGATTTAAATTAAATATTAGTCTTTAGATTACAATTCATATATTATAATATAAGTGAGATTAATGTATATTCCTATATGTAGGCACTGTATTTTTGCATAAGCCCGATGATGAGCCTCCTATGGAGGCACTACCTGAAAAGTTGCGGAAGTTGCGAAAAACAAATGCAAGAAGGAAAGAAAACCTCCATAATTAGCCCCTCATTGGATTCAGACTCACTAGCTAACCTCGGATTCATTCAGTCAGCTTCTGTTTCAAACTTTGGCCTTGGACCCACCATGCAGCCCATACAATCCAGTATGCCCTTGCTCCTTCGGCCCATGCAGCCCATGACCCACCATGCACGCCCATCCACCCTGCAACCCATGAATCGTCCCATTAGCCCAAAAACCCCATGCATAATCTTCCCAAATATGATAAAATCCCCTCATCAACACTTTCTAATTTAATGAGATTTTGGGATCACATCCTTACCAATTTAACAAGATTTTGGAATCCCATCCTCACCAAATTTATAAGATTTTTTTCCCAAAATAAATTGCCCAAATTTCCATGATTTGTTTCCCTATTTGGAGATCCATTCAAAACATTATAAAAAAAAATGACCAAATCATCAAAGTGATGGGACTTTTGACGGCAACCCTAGGACTTCTTCTTCTTCTTGGACGGCAACAACAAAAAAAAACCTTTAAAGCCTCTATTCTTCTTCTTTCACCGAAACAGCCATAAGCCACCAAAACAACCAATCACCGAAAACAACAGCCAAAACAACCAAAAATAGCCCCAAAACCTGTTAGTCTCTAAGACATGCCACAATATCCTAAACATGATTTATGTGTGAAATAATCAAGCAAAATGGCGGAATCACTTACATTGATTTGGGAGAAATTTCGAAAATTTGCTCTTTTAGATGAAGCTCCAAGCTTTTGTAATGTTGTTAATGCCTTAGGTGAGTTTCCCTATCACCTCAATTGACTCCTCCAAGTGCTAGCTTAGTAGAAACTTTTGAAGTAAAATTTTTACCACCATGAGAGAAGATTTTCGGCCATGTGCGGGAGAAGAAGAGAGGGTGTGTTGTGTTTTCAAAAAACTTGGTAGTTGTGTGATTAAAGGAATGCATTAATTAAAGCCAACTACTTCCATCAATTTATGACCATTGATGTAAGTCATATGGTCCCACCACATTTAAATTCAAAATTTATGTTGGCTACCTCAACACACAACTAAACTTGGACCCGGGTTCGTTTAATTCCGATTAAATGAATTTTCCATCGCTACATAATTAAATCTAATTTAATTAAATAATTATGCCTCGCAAAATTATTACGATAGTCGCTTACGAATTAATTCTAAATTAATTCGTTCGCCCGAATTAAAATCTAATTTTTATTTCGTATTGAAATCTGATTTCATTTAATATATCTGATATATTATTTTAGCCCCAAATAAATAAATTAAATAGAAAAATCCAATTTAACTATTAAATTTATTTTTATCGATTAATTCTAAATTAATTGCGTTCTCTCTTCCATACGGATTTAATCCCAGATTAATTCTTGCCGCAATTAATCCCATATTAATTTTCTTTCTCATGATTAATCCCAGATTAATTCTATCTGAGTCAAATTTCATTGGTGAATCTTTGGGAAGCGACCCAAGAGATTCCTGGATATGTTGGCAGTAAATACGGTTATCGGACTATCCGAACACGTGCATACCCTATACCACATTCTCACCGATTTACATGACATAATTGGCTTCTAGCAAAGCATCGTGCCTACCCAATTCTCCAGAAATATTCGCCGAGGAATATCATCTGTATCAGGCGTAGTAATACTATGTAATACGTAATACGATCCAGTATCGGATGTCACATGCTAGGCCTAGGGCTGGCTTTGTGTCTTACGAAGCATATATCGGATCCCGAGTAACTAATCTCTGTAATTGAGAAGTCATGACCTAGTCATACTATCCCGATAGCTGCATCTTTTAAGAGTACTAGTTTCTTATCCTGTGTGACCTTCATCTCCATATGACTGAAGTGATACTCTCATATTGACATCACATCCAATACACTACGATTCTCAGTAAACCTAATACAGGCGTACAAAGAACCTATTAAAGCTCCAGACGACCAATACTAAAGTAAACTGATTGTCGCAAGTTATAGCGACGTAAGCCTCAGGTTAAAGATCACATATAACTACCCTGATTCGGATTCCCATAGACACATAGTCATGTTGGACAATTATGACCCATAACGTCACTATTTGTACAGATCATGGTGTTGTTGTACAAATTAACTATATGACAAAGGAGATTGCACTCTTATCATTTGTGATTGGATCACCTAGATGTATAAATGATATGAGGTCCCTGTGATTTGTTCCTGGATTGAGAATGATATGAGACAGTATCAATCCACGATGGATAAATCATTAAATATCCCTAGTCAGAGTATTATCGAGATTGGACATCGATGAATATGTAAAAGACTAGTATTACACTTGTACGCGTTGTGAGGGCACAATGGCATAGTTCTCATATATTTGGGTATATGATACTCATGCAAGTGTAATAGGAGGTTGTGTTTTACGATGGTACAGGAAACAACTTTGCTCTGGATAAGACCCCCTCGGAATTCCATTGGTAGTATGACTATGTGTCGATGGAAGTCCGAAATCAGGGTAGGTTTATTTGGTCTTAACCTGAGACTTGTGACAATCAATATACTTTGGTTTTGGTCGTCCAGGGCTTTAACAGGTTTCTGTGTATGCCTATTCTGGGTATATCGAGAATCGTAGTGTGTTGGGTGTGATGTCAAGACGGAAGTGTCACTCCAGTCATATGGAGATGATGATCGCGTAGGGATACAAAACTGGTTCTCTAAAAAGGTTGCAACCGTCGGGATAATATGACTTGGTCATAATTATCCGATAATAAAGAGACTAGTTGCTCGTAATCTGATATATGCTTCGTACGGGGCAGACACTGTACCAGCCCCAGGCCTTGCATGTGATCATCCGATACTGGATCGAAATACGCAATACTTCGTATACTACGCCTGATATAGATCCTTAATTCCTGTAAGGATATTTCTGGAGAATTGGGTAGGCATGGCGCTTTGCTAGAAGCCAACCTTGTCTTGTAAATCGGTACAAACGTAGTACTCGGTACTTAGGTGTTCGGATAGTCCGACGACCGAATTTACTGCCAACATATCCGGGGATCTCATGGGTCGCTTCCCCAAGATTCACCGATGACGTATGACTCACACTTTTATTAATCTGGGATTAATTAGATGAGAGAGAAAATTAATCTGGGATTAATTGCGGAGATATTTTATCTGGGATAAAATATCAATTAAAGAGATAAAACGAATTAATCGATAAATTAATATATTCGATATATTAAACAAAATTGGATTTCGACACGGAATTAAAATTAGATTTTAATTCGGGCGAACGAATTAATTTAGAATTAATTCGTTAGCGACGTGAATAGTGACTTCGCTAGGCGTAATCATTTGATTGCGTCGCAATGGAAAATTCGTTAATTTAGAATTAGCGAACCCGAGCCCGGGATTGTTTGCCATCGCATTCGCATTTCGAATTCGAGTACGGCACGCAAGTCAAATCAAGCGTCAAATCATTAGTCGCATCAAGCGTCAAATCACTTGTCACTTTGAGTGATGTGACTTGACAACTTGAATGATAGATGTGACTTGATGGGAGTTGTTGAAAAGCTTTTGAAAGTTTGAATGACTAATACCATTATTTTAAGTTTTGGTATATGTTATTGATTTTAGAAATCAATTAATTATTACACAATTCCATCTCTCTCTCTTCTCTTTTCTCTCTCCATCCTCACGCCCATGGAGGGCCAATATTCTTCACTATTTTTTCTGAAAAAACCGTGAATGAGGGAAGCAAGTGTGATGGTTTTTGTGGCAAAAATCAAGAGAGCTAGCACTCCGCGAGACATGCGAATGTGATAGGGAAGTCCACCCATGAGCCGGGAATCATTTGACGAAGCTTGGAGCTCAAATTCTTGGTGATCAAAACCGAAAACAGTGGACTGCACAACCATTTACTGCCGTGACTTCATGAGCAGAAATTCAATTTTTTGTTCATCAAAGCGTTTCTCAACCGATCGATGTGAGTATTCCGCAACTCCTCGTATGTATTCACATGTGTTTCATGCTTGTTTATTGATCATTGGGACCTTAGCAAACTCCAACAATGGTATTAGAGCAAGGAAAAACATGAAAACGTTTAGGGCTTAAAATTTGGGTAAACTTGATTTTGAGCATGTATAATGAAATTGGATGAATTAGTATGCTTAAATGTGTTTTTAATTGATGATTGATTGGATCAATTTGATTAAAAATTGTTTGGAACAATTTTTGCCCAAAATTTTGTATTGGCCGAATGTGGTGCCCTAAATGTGATCTTGGTGTTTTTTAATTTTAATCATTGGATGAGTTGGAATCATGTTGGGTGTGTTGATTTATGTCAATTGTCGATTTAATTGGATTGAAACCGAATCGGATATGAAAAATCCCCAAAAACCGAGAGCATAAGAGCATGAATTGGGTTTGATTTTTGATGAAATGTGTTGGACACTATTTGATGTTAAAGAGCATAATTAATTAGGCTAATTGATGTTTTAGAAATGTTAATTGGGTAATTAATTGTGTAATACACTTTAGGTAATTAAATTGTAAAATTGGATTTTGTAATTTAATTGAAATGGGCCTAATTTTGGAAATTGGACTTTTAAAGTTGTTATTGGGCTTATTGGGCTTGGTTTTACTAAGTTGGGTTTAGGCCAAATTGGTTGGATCCAATTGGGCCCAAAACCGCTTCCATAAAGCCCAAATGCGACTAATGGACCTTTAAAGTTTAATTGGGCCTAATGGGCCAGAATTGATTTCTGGGCTTATGGGGTAATTCCCGGATTGGATTTTGGTTATTCGGTTTGACCCGAGTTGACCAAAAGTCCATGCCTTAAGAAATTAATTAAAAGCCCGTTGGACTTTAATTGAATTGACATTGGACGTTAATCGGGCTTTGAGACCCGCAACGATTAAATTTGGAATTTAAGTCGTAAAGGTTTATCAAATAAAGTGTAGTATTTAATTTGCAATTAAATAGCGAATTAGAATTAAATACAAATTGAATTGGATTTAATTATGTAGTTTAATTTAATTCGAGAATTTGTACTTTGAGTACTTATTCGCAAAACGAGTTTGACTCGCGCAAAATCAAATCGTTGTTTGAACATTGGATGATCACTAATTATCAGATTAATTACCTTGATTAGATTGATTGATAACATGCTTGTGTGAATACATGGTTGTGATGCTTGAATAATGTATATCGGATGGATATTAGAAGGGTGGGACAATTTTAGAAATTGTTGTAATAAATTTGATTTATTAATTGGACCTGTGTGTCCAGCCTTATTACCTCATTATTTTTTGTATTCTCTTCTCACCTATTCCCCTAAATGTAAATGAGGTTTCTTTAGAAGTGTAGTGTAACGGGTAGAAGTAAATACATGTGCTAGCGGGAGAGAGAAAGAGAGAGATTTGATCTAGGATCAATGTGTAAAGTATCCATCCGCATATCATTATTATTTTATTCATATGCGCTTTATTATGTGTTTAGAATGCATGTTTAAGGGTGTATGATGATGAGACCTTAACAAAGATAATAAATTGGTTGCCAATTTGCACGCTAAAAAACCCTCGCAAAATATTAAGCGTGTTTCCTTCCATTGAGTGATTCTTACTCAAGATCCGAGACTGGCATTGGCTTGTTGGCCAAAGTCAAGGCCTTTGTCCTTCGAGGATGTGTTTGAATCACGAAGGCTTTGTTCCACATTGGTGTCTTGTCCAAGTTGTGGTTTGTTGGCCAAAGTCAAGACCACTTCTTGTCCATCGACATTGATTACGAAGCTTTCCATGGTCAATGGGTCGCGCTTAACTGGGATCACTAAGTTTGTTGTGCCAAAGCCAATGCTTAGTTGATTTAGAGAAAAAAGGTTAGGTAATACATTGGATGTATTGGCATATATAAGATATATGTTTCGGAATTGGGTGTCCCCCTACTGGATCTAGGAATTGGATTGGATCCAATTAATCTTAGAGATCTACCTAGTTAATTATCATACAATTTGTTGGCCAAAGTCAAGATTGTGTGATATTTAACGGGATCCTCGCCCGCTAGGAAACACGGTTTCCCGAGTACTCGACAGAGGGTTAGAGGCTCGCCGAAAAATAGTGGGAGGCAAGAATTGAATTTGCAATATTCGTTTAATTACTTGCCATACGCGCTCATTCAAATATCATTCGTCATATAAATTAAATGTTACTTAGACTAATATTTAAATATTGTTTTTTAATAAATAGTTGGACTATATTCAAATTATTCATTTATAGTTGATTTTATAATTGGATTATAGTAATCAATATAATTGATTTTAATCTATTAAATTATAGTTGATTAAATAGTTGGACTATTATAATCATTATAATGAATAGTACCGAAATCGTTGATTAAATAACATGAAGTCGCCACCCAGTGTGAACTGGGAAAATGATTTAAAGCCGCACTCACCCCTCGTAAGGGAAGACCTCAAACCGTTGGGTTCAGAATGGTCTCTTACTTATGTCACTTGTAATTAACAGATTTGTGCAATTTTAACCAAGTCTACTTAACATATATTTGCAAAAAGGTAACCTACACCTAAATTCGTATACAGCTTAAATCTAAGTTTACATGCTTTAAAACTAAGTTATCATAACGGAAAACATACGATATCACACAATGAGCATGTTGAATTATCAGACATGAAAAATAAATAACGACCTAAACATAACGTAAATTAAACTCCTATTGCGAAAGAAAATAACTAAGTCATGCATAAAGAAATAACGTACTAGACAAAATCATACTTAAAAAATAAATAACCTTCTAACGGCTTAATCATGCTTGAATACGAGGTTGGATGAAACGGAACATGTATGTCTCTCCAGTGGTACGTGACATTGTATCCCGAGTGCAAACCGCAATACCGTCCATTCGGATTCGGCTACGGAATTTATGTCCGGGTTTCCATCCGATATACCGCAAGAGAGAACATATATTCCGTTCATCCGGAAATCACATCATGTACCAATCCACAATACTCATATGAAATACATTAGTAAAATAAATAAAAATAAAGGATAATTAATAAGAAGGTGCCCTCAGGTCTAACCTCTTTTTTCATTTCTCGAAAGCGCAGTACACGGTTTT